>JBBDHG010000144.1:467500-609129 GCA_037951165.1 Lophius americanus | reverse complement strand
TGGGATGGAGGAATCAGATAAAGGGACCAATCCATGAATTTCGGTGGCTTCTTTTACCATTTACAGATACCATTAAGATAACCCCCCCCCCCCCCCCCTCAAAAATACACAGAGTTCCTTCCAGTAAAACCTAAAGTAAAGACAACCATCGATGATGAAGATTTCTGACCTTGGCCTCCTCTACGATCTGAGGTGGCAAATGAACTCTGGGGTAAAGATAGACCCCTGCCATCGGCGGCTGGCAGCTCATCCCCGGCAGATCATTGAGGAATTCACAAGCGCGCCGGGCATTCTGGGACAAAATCCTCTGAATGTGGAGAATCTCCTTTTGAATGAGGAAAAATCCAAACAGCTGTCACTGTTTGAACGTGTACAAATGTCACCAGTACAGATCAGTCGGTGTAACTCAAGGTAATGGACCAATAGAGAATTAACCCCCTAAACTCTAACTATTACCCTGAAGGTTTGTCTTCACTCACCTGTGTGTATTTGTCATAGGAGGGATCTCCAGGTGAAGGCGGATTGACCATGATATCCAGACCGATCTGTGATATAGTCATCTGGACTCCTGGGCACAAATTTGATTCGATGATTGACGGCTGGGGTCCAAGTTGATTGTCTCCGTATAACCTCCTCTCAGGCCACACCTATAACAAGGATATTACAAATGGTACCGTGTGCAAGGTAAGGTTCTGGAGAATATGTGGGTATATTCATGTCATATCACGGTACTGGGCTGTGCGGTCTAAGGTTTTTGGGGTCACGTATTTGGGTAAGTTTGTAAGGACGATTTTAAAAATACTCACTCTCCCATGTTGGCACTTGATAAGGAATTAAAGGAGAACAACTCAACTATTTGTGAGTACCGTCCTCCCATTTCAAACAAGACTCTCTTATAGGAAAGAAACTCTTTCTCCGGTCCATAAATGCTGTCCTGGTTCACCTGGAAGATGATGGGAAATGTCATTAGGGAAGACTTTCTTTTGCTCGTGGCCTGGCAAGACGTCTCCAGCCAGTTTCCCTTTTCATCTAATCTCTGGATTTAATTTCCCCTCAATTCTTACTTGATCATCTCTTCAGTCTCTCCTGATTGAACTATCCTCCTTTAGGTACCAGTTTCCTTTTTAGTTTTTGGGTACGCACCTCGTCCGCCAATAAGATGAGGCCCTCGGTTGCAGCGAAATGAATTACTTCCTCGATTGTCTTCCTGTCTTGGACATGACCTACCAAAGAGCCGAAAACCGTTAGTCGCAGAAATAATGGTGGGAACCTGAATACATGTAAATACCGCGAGTAGTTCACCTGTGGGGTTTCCGGGGTTGCTGATGTAAATGGCGGTGGGTTTGCAGAATCCCCTAGCCGTTGTCAAAGTTTGCCGCAGCTCAGCCACGTCTAAAGCCCAGCCTTGGTCCTCCATCAGCCGGTATGGCACCTTCTTCAACCCATACAAGTCCAGCAGCTTGGGCAGTGTGGCGGGGCAGGGCACCGGGAATAAAACCGCTGTTGAAGTCGCCCCCTCCCCAGTTGCCAACAGCTTAAGGAACAGCTTCACGTGAAAATAATACATTTGACAACAATTGAGAGTGACGTCATTCTATCACAACCAACATGAAGGTTTCTTGGAGTCTGAAGGTTCAGAACCAGGGCTAGTCTTTACCCCCCCACATGAATAAGTATGAATATCAAACTAATCCTCATAATGTCATCTTTTCTACTGAGGGGGTTTTAGGAGCAGCAATTGAGAGTGAAGTCATCTCAACATCTTTTTGGTTGTTTTCTCCCGCTGTGGAGTAATTCAGGGAGTTCGGTCTAATAAAAACCTTCTCGCGGTTTGTTTGGCCTTGGTTCACCTCAAAGTCCAGTTTCGCCTTGTTCTACGTTCAGACCTAAGTGGCAGTTATTGTAATTCACACTTCTATTTATTTGGATATATTGTAAATTAGATTTCACTTCGGATAGTGATAAGTTGCTCGGACTATGCGCCAATGTCCCAAGAAAGGGGCGAGGCAACCTCGGGATGACACTCCCACGATTCAACTGTCCATTGCATTTAATGATAACATAGTAAACGCTGGTGGTGGGAGGTTGTTAGCATGCTAAGGGTTTTAGCTTTATCAATAATCTCAGGCTCATATGATATTATTATCATACATATAATGTGAGACAAAAAATAAAAGATCATACCCCCAAAGCCTCCTGAGAACCGCCAGAGGTCATGATGTTATCTGGGTCTGAGCTCAAGCCACCGTCTCGCTTCATGATGAACCGAGCAACACTTTCCCTGACATGTGGTATACCCGAAGTGGAAACGCAGTATGAGCCTGTCATCGACAAAGTGGACAGAGATTTGGTTTTAGAGTCAGGTGGTTTTAAATTTGTGTAAATTAAAGATGTACCGCATAAAAATCTAGATAAGCTGCAACCTTCAATAGCGTTGCAGCTTATCCTCAGTGGGAAAATAAGCTTATCAGTTATTTTCACACAGATAAAAACAGTGGCGGCTCACGTGTTTTTACAACTGGTGTATTAAAGCGGTTAATACAAGGTTCAACATGCTTAGCAGGCGTTTTAGACAGAGAGGAAAATCAGGGCCTTCCCAGCTCATATACGCAGTCTCAATAATAATATAATATTTATTTATTTTTTCTGACAATGCCTAAGCCAGCAGAGAAGATCCCGCGAGCCCAGTTCCACGTTATATTCCATTTATTCAAAGACATTCCCTTAAACTTTACACTCTACTTCATTAACAAAAGCTTTTCAGTCTCACCCACGCTGTGTCCTGAACAGGTTCCCAGGAGCTCCTCGGCCCTCTGCGTCACGTCTGGAGGGAAGTATTTTCCTTTGAGGAGCTCAGGGTACATGCACACCGCCAACACCTGGAACAGGAAGCACAGAATCAGCGTTTAACCCCAGAGGGATCACACCCGATCCTCCGTTACCTTGATCTCCTGCCAATGTCAAACAGAAATGGTATACGGTTTTACCTGAGAGATAAAAATATATCTGACACACCAACCTGGCGAAGAAATGTTATGGGAGCCATTCCGGTCTTATGGGGATCACAGGAGCTGACATCTATGACCCGGCTGAAAGGTTTCTCTGCTCCCTAAGGGGAATACAGAGTTGACGTGAGCTCAGGAGGCTGGTTCTTTAGTTCTAGTTTCATCCTTTTAAAATCCTCGCCAAGGTCAGGGGTTGTATTTTCATCTCGACGTGATTCATATGTACCAAATTTGGACCGAACGGTCGAGGGTTAATGTTTGGAGATAAAGCCCCCCCCTAGTGGCGGAAAAATACAACCGATCTTTCCCAAATAATTCCAGTTCTTTTCTCGCGTTAAGGTCAATGAGGGTTTCAAATTTTAAAAATCTCCGAAAAAAAAAGTTTGAGTAGGGTGACGATGTTTTTCAGAAAAAAAGCTCCCCCTAGTGAGTAAAATCGGAATGATTGAAATAGAACAGGATATATTCAAGATAGATCTCCTCGAATTGAACTTTGGACAATAAAACGTTGAACATTCTGAGTATGTTCAGAAGCAGGTTTTCTATATGAGTAGAAATATGGTGTCACGGCCACGGCCAGTACCGCCCCCTCCCACTCCTAGGTTACAATGACTTATGAGACTTGGCAGGACAAGTGGACCGGATCACAATTCCAGATTCTTGAAATGTACTAAACACCTTGAACGTCACAATAAGCCTGCAGGTGTGGACCTGCCCTTTCGGTTTTAGTAAGGTGTTGAGGGATTACCTTTGATTGTTTGGAGATTAAACTACACTCTGAGATCCAAATACATTTTATTAAACTGAAAGTTGTTTTATTCCACGTTGTTGTGCAAAGTCCTCCTCACCAAACAAACTATTTTCTGGCCAGGTCCAGTTTGGTGGCTAGGTTTATGTCTCATGAAATCAACAGCAAATGAATCATCTACTACAGGAGATCTCTCAGACTAGTTGTGTGTCTCACCTGTTTGATCTCATCTGTGATGC
The DNA here is from genome assembly GCA_037951165.1 of Lophius americanus. Taxonomy (NCBI): domain Eukaryota; kingdom Metazoa; phylum Chordata; class Actinopteri; order Lophiiformes; family Lophiidae; genus Lophius; species Lophius americanus. Next base: position 605,137 of record JBBDHG010000144.1, on the reverse strand, counting down.
GTGCCGCCCGGCTCTGCAGGCTGGTGGGCTCCCCGATTGCCTGCACCCTGGGGTTCACCTCCTGCAGGGAGCTCATCTCTCCTCAACGACAGGTCGACAGTGACGAGCTCGACAACCGTGCTATAGAAAGACCGGTTAATGATGTCATCAGTCGAGCGTAGCTCCGGCAGGGCGGGTACTTTTTCTTCTTTGTGGCATGTCGTAATGCACTGTTAAAAATGATTTCCCAAAGTAATTCATTCAGAATAAAATGAGGTAAAAAACAGTCAATTGAACCTAAAGTCATCCACCCACGGGGGGCTGGATTCTAAATCACACCCTAAATTAAAATGACTAACTGAAATCACAGGTTCTGACCCCACTGCTGTGAATCTCATCCTAACAACTAGAATTGTGTTTCAGTAGTGGGTTTGACCTCCATCGGCCTGGAGGCACTCCTGACAACATCTGGTACTGCTTTCCTTGGGGAGGAGCTCTTCCCGGTCCTGGATCAGGGCATCGGTGAGTTCCTGGGCAGCCTGCGGTTCTACTTGGTGGGTATAATATTTGAAAATGAAACGGCAATCCACAGTCCAGCTCCCGAGGGTTAAAGAAGCTAGATTCATTTTTAATCACTGTTCAGCACTGTGCAACATGTCCTTGAAGATATTTTACATTATTGTTATGAAGGTAATAAATATCTAATATGTATATATTTCATTTATTCTTTGTTTGATATTTTGCCTCCACTGTCTGTCTGTTTATGTCTAAGTTTCTACAATGTCTTTAACTCCTCTGAGAGAAGAGGTTAAGTAACTCCTTCTTGTGTGTGGAATTCAACTCCTGTTCGCATTTCATGTTTACATCCAAGTTCATCGCATCGGCTCCCCCTCATCCGGTTAACAGCCATCGTGTCTGTAGCGCAGCTTATAATAGTAATTAGGACTGATATGACCTCAGACTGGTTGTGTGTTTTTTAGTTTTGTCCTCCCCACCTCTTTCTTTATCTCCACTGAGGGAGGAGGTTTTCTCCTCCCGTGTGTTTCACCCGCGTTCGTCTGCCGTCTGGCTTTGAATTGAATTACGGAATAAATCTGATGGTCAGATTTGCAGGAAATTCGAAACCAGGGGAAGGTTTTGGTCGTGTGTCGTGATTACGTTTTGGTGACGTTATGCGATTTGCGGCATTTTGGAACTGGACCTAAGCAGCAAGTGTATATTCCCCCAAAAGTAGGCGTACGGTGTTACGGCTACAGCGAGTACCGCCCCCTCTCACTCGTGGGTTTCAGTAACTTATGAGAATGGTCAGGATAAGGATATGATCAGATGTTGAATTCATTTGTTCCGCATTCTTCATATGTACTAAACACCTTCAGCTCTTGCAGGTCTGGACCTGCTCCTTCTGTTAAGTAAAAACAAAGTGAGGTCTATTTTCTGGTTGTTCAGGTTTTTTTTTTTTAGATTCATGACATGCAGTCTTGATGCGAATGAAGGCGTCTACTATGGGATATCTCTCAGACTAGTTGTTTGTCTCACCTGTATGATCTTATCTGTGACGCATGCCGCCAGGCTCTGCAGGCTGGTGGTGTCCCTGATTCACTCCTGCAGGGAGAACATCTCTTCTACGTGACTGGTTGACAATGACAAACTCAACCACCCCGAAACAGAAAGACTGGTGGAGGATGTCTTCAGCCAGAGGTCACAGAGTTCATGTTTCTGGCAGGGCCCCTCCTTTCTTCATCATCGCACGTTGTGAAGCATTGCTTAGAAAAAATAATTGAGGGAGGACTTAAAGACAGATTGGATCTCGTTGAAAGAAATGTCCAAACCCAAGAGGAACCAAGGGGTCCACAGCGCCGATGTAAGGTCCGTCAGTGGGTCTGAGGATCGTCCTAGTACCTAAAAGCAGTCTGGGTACCGTTGACTAACTAGACCATCACTAATTAACCAGCATGGTGAAACATTCACCACTGCATCTCCGGACTCTTCCACATCGGTCGCGTGAGCTCAGTGTGAACCTGCTGGAATCCAAACGGGGTACCAATGGAGAACCGGCCCATCCTGGTGTTCTCTGGTGAACATCAGTCCAACTGCACCGTTCTGGGCTGTGAGCACAGGTCCACTAGAGGACGTTGGACCCTCATGCCGCCCTCGTGGAGTCTGGTTCTGACAGTTTCTTCAGAAACATCACACCAGTAGCTGCGGGGGGTTCATCTTGTAGGGGTCTGGCAGAGCTCCTCCTGTCCCTCGTCACACTGAGGAGCAGAAACCGGTCCTGCTGCTGGGATGATGTCCTTCTACGGTCCTGTCCAGCTCTACTTCTTTGGGGCGATGTATCTTAAGATAATATAATCACATACGTAGATCAAGATGATTAAATAACCAAAAATGCAACTGAAATTGGACTTTAATCAGACTTTAATTGTTCATATTTCACTCACTAGAGTGTTTTGTTTTTTTTCTGGTAGGAATCTACACAAGGAGACCAGCATTCTGCTGACTTCCTAGAAATAGTCAGTCTCAGTCATGATGGACTGTTAGAGATTATTAATGAGTCACGTTTGATTAGAGGAGTTCAGTCAGGGGGGATTGCCTGTACAACGCAGGGGATTGGGGGTTTACCCTTGCTGTCGGGGACAGATGCAAAGACACGACTCTTCGATGTGCTTCAATGAGACGATGCAGAGCGGCGTACGGTAAAGATCTTTATTAAATGGGAGGCTGCACAGGATTTAATGCTGTAGAGTAAAATACTGGACAGTTAGCATAGATATGTTTAGAAAACACAAACTGGAGCCAAATCGCCTTAAACGTTAACGTCTAGGGGCCAGAAGACGACCTTTGCATAGAAGTGCTTTCCCGGTGCTGCTGGAGCATCGAGAGAATGAGAGGTCGCCGTCAGCGGGGAGGTTTAAAAGGGAGAGCCGGGTTCAGGTTGTTCGCCTCCGCATGAAGTTCCAGTCCGGTGGATTTCTCCTTCATCTGTTCAAACTGGCTCCACCACTATCTCCGATAAATAAAACAAGTTATATACAATGAGAAATAAGACAGGAGGATGATGGGAAGGTGAGTCCATGCAGTTGGTCGAATCGAAGCTGGTGGACCGGTTGAGCCACATGTGTTGATTAGAGCCAGATCAGAACCGATACGGGTCCTGTGGTTCAAATACCAGGTTGAGAAGGTTAAAAGAGCTTCTTCGCTCGTTCGCCATGATAGCCCTTGTTTGTTGAGTGCGGCGGACCCCAACGGTCACACCTGAGCCCCTGTGCCATCCAGAGGGCGCCGTGAGCATCGGATCCGCCCTCTCTCCTGCCGACCTGCTCGCCGCGGCGTCCTCCTGCCTCTCTGATGACGCTTGTGATGGTGAGACGATGGTTTTAGAGCCCTTTGAAGACGTATCAAAGACGTTCTCTGTGGGGTCTGGCGAGGTTTCGTTTGTGCTATTCCAGATGCCGTCCCCCCCCTCTCAAAAAGAAGAAGACTTGGTCTTGATTTTTAATACCCCCATTTGATGAGAAGTAGTCGGATTCCTGTGAGTGAAGTCCTCCTGCAGACAGTTAGTAGTTTTCCCTTAAAGGGCCACGGTTCCAGTTCTAGAGAAAGCGGTCCGCCGGTTTTCACCGCAGAACCCAAAGGCACATACATGAGATTTACTTTTTGCTACGTGTGCCCCCCCCCCTGTCCCCTTCTTCCTGTTTTTAATCAACTCCACCCATATGGGTGACCTGAGTTTTCTTCTCCCCTATTTTCCAAAACACAGTAAGAGTGAACCTGATGAGCCTCAAAAAAACACCCAAAAATCTAGAGAGTTAAAGAGATGTTGGTTCTTTAGCATATTTCATCAATCAGTTTTACATCTTTAATCCACGTTAAAGTTATTTTTGGTGTTTTGTGTTATTTTTGTGCAGCCAACCGCAACTTTTGATGGCTACACAAAAATGGGTAAAAAGTTAATGTTGAGTTAAATGAAAAATATAACCCAAAATTCCAATTAATTAGTATTAAACGGCCTTTTTCTTATTTTATTATATCCCGAAAAGTCGAGGATATTGGCCAATCGTCGTGGATCTCACGCTTAGATCCAAAAACTAGCACATAAATCATTTTAAAAATGTTGTATCAAGATCTTAGTGTGAAAAAGAACCTTCACTCAGCTTACAGCATAGATTATCTTTTGGCCGTGTCTAAATGCTGGGCACCAATGGTTTACACATTTCTAACATAAAACTTTGAGGTGCTCATTTTTTGACCAGGTCTGAATGGGGGTCTCTGGACTGACGAATGAACTAAAAAGTAATAAAAAATGGGTCATTTTTAATCGAGAATGACTCAAACGTCTGGTTCACTTTGCTAAAAAGGAGACCAAGTATCTAAAACTCTTACTAGAAGACAACTTCAGATCATTAATTAACAGTTAATCAACCAATTATTACGTTCCACAAAATAGTGAAATCCATCTAATTATCATCTAAAGCTGAAAGTGACATCTTGAAATGCTTTTTTTCCCCTGATCACATGTAGAAGAAAGGCAATAATCCGGTGAGGAGCTGGAACCAGCGAATGTTTGGTATATTTCCTGCTGAATAACTTGATTAATTGATCGATCTCTTTCGCTGATGTTAAAGTCAGAACCTCCTCCTACTCCTTGCTCTTAATTAATACGTTTCAGCCTTCAGTCCATGATCGTTTTAATAGCTTAGCTTTGTTTTGTGAGGTTTATTCTTCTAGTCCTTGAGATGCTCCTGTTTGTTCCCAGAATCCCACATTTTACTGTGAAGGAACGTTTTCCAGTTCTGGACGGATCGCATGTCGTCCTCCCAGGCGTCACCGCATAGAACCGGTGACAGACAGCGAGTGTCCGGCGCCGTTAGCGTTGAACGTTAGCGCTCTCTGCTGGACGGGAGGATTAGGTGCGTTTTGCTGCGACCTGCTGCCTCAGCTTCTCCCTCCTCTTCTTCTCCGTCAGCCTAGAAGAGAAGATGAAGCTGATCAAGTTAAAAAAATTAAATAAGCCTCTCTCAAAAGTCAATAGTAACATTGACGCGTGGCGTCCCCCAGGGACCAACGCGTGGCCCCTTACCCTTTATCCTATGAAGGCTGGGTCTCATTATGAACAGTTTAGTCACATTTTTCAGTAAGAAATATAGACTCAAGATGTGCTCAACAAAGCCGTAGCCTCACTAAATATAGAGCTACATACTAGAGCCGCACCTCAAATTTTCAATCATCTATCAACAATTACATTTCAGTCGATAAAATGTATGAAAATATCAAAAGTCAATCTCGACAAATGTCCCGGGACACTAAGTCGATTTCACACGGCTCATCGTACGACGCTGTAAACCAGAAAATTCTCATAAATAAGAAGCTGACTTCAGCAATAATAACTATTATCCCAGCAATACAGCGAATGGGTTACTCCACGCCTCTTCTCTCATCTTCATCTTCACTGAGCCTGATCTTTGACCAGTCACCTGCGGTTCCGAGCCTCCACCAGCTCACTCAGCTGGTCCTGAGCGGCCCTGAGCTCCTCCAGACTCTGCTGGTAGCTGATATCTCCTGATCCGGACCTCTCCAGGAGGGACACCTGGTTGGACAGCTCGCTGGTTCGATCCCGCAGACGCTGGATGGACATGTAGAGGTTCTCGTCGTCTTCCTCCTGCAGCCACATGGAGAACAGGTTGATGACTCATCACCATCCTATCAACGTATTCTATTGTGCTGTCACGAGGGTTTCTCTCGTTATGGCCCACGCGTTCTTCGTACTCTGCAGTGTGATTACTTGGCGAGTGATTTTACAAATATCAATCAAAACGGGTAAGATTACAACAATTAAAGGTTCTACGTTGATATATTTTGATTATCTATAACTAACTTCCCAGTCAGAATTGTCGCTAATGTATCAAGTAACCCAGAAAATCATAATTTGCATCTAGAGTAGCTTTTCTAATCTGCTAGTCTGATCCATTCCTCAACCGCTCCATGAAGTATTTACTAAATAATTTATGCAGTTTTTACATAATGTTCCCAAAAGGGTTGGACCTCATAACCTCCTTGGTGGAGCGTTAGATCCTCATTAAGCCTGGACCGGATACTGGACCGGCTCTCCATTATAAGTTTCCTCTAGTTCTAAACGGGCTTCACCCGGTAGAGTCAGAATTGTAATAAGGACAGGTTTGTTCCAATCTCGGCACAAACCATGAAGATTCATGCAGACCGGTGAAAAGAGAGAAAATTAACCAGAATGTATTTTCTGTGGGTCTGTAGTTTGAACCTTGGCATTGACGATCTCTATATGGACCAGAAGTGAGGCGAACTGCAGCTCCTCGCTGTAGCTGTTCTTCAGAGGGACGCTCCTGTAGCCTGAGGAGACACAGAACAACAAATACTTCACAATCTCCTTTCACGAATGTAAAGAGGAAACGTCCAAATAAACCGTTTCTGCCTTTAACCTGTTCGCAGCAGGCGGACGGGAAACGTCGCCTGCGCCAGGAAGTTGGGATCGCTGAACATGTCCTCCTCGTAGACGGTGAAGCGCAGGAAAGAGAAGGTGGGGTTGTGGATGTCGAACACAAACTGTTTCTGGACCCACACGGGATTCAGACCGTTATCAGCTGTGAACCAATCAGGAGTCAGAGAGTCGGTCACATGACATCAGTGCGGGTTTTACATGAAGAATAGACGCCGGTCTCACCGACGACGTCCGTCTTGCACTTGCAGCCATCGTAGTCAGCTCCACTGATTTCCACGTCCACGAAGGGACAGACGATGCTGCGGCCATTTTTAGGCAGGTGGCGGGCTCCCAGGACCTGATCCGGGGAAAGAGATCCCAGATCACGTGACTGAAACTCACTGTCAGCTCAAACATCCACAGATGGACCTCAGCTGACCTGTAGCTGGACGGTGATTGGCTCCACGTGTAAGGTGTCCTTGTCGAAGGGGTCAAAGACGTCGTCCCGCATGATGTCAGGCTGAGGAACGTAACCGCTGCCGCCGCCGAGCATGAACAGGGCCTGGTTCAGCTGCATGGGTTTATCTGCACACATTCAACAGGTTGAAGAACCCGGTCTCGCCCGAAAGCCCATTATTCTTTTTTTTTACAGTGGACAATTCTACATTTTATTACTAGCATTGATTTATGTGCACAGCTAAAGGTTGTAGTGTGTAGCATGTGGCTCCCCCTAGTGGACACAGGTGGTATTTTCCCGCAAAAATCCCATTTTTTGTCACATTTTGGGTCCATTGTCTGTCCAGCTGGTCCAAATAGAGAGTCCCGCTGGTCCTGACCCACGAAAACTGAGTAGAATTATATGAACCTTGTGATTTTTCTATCAAACGCGATGCAGAAGAGTTCATAGTAGTCCATGAAGATATTTAACCCTCACACTGACCTGGGGTCTGGAAATTGAGGGCGACCAGCTGCGAGCCACAGAGCCACATGGGCAGCGGGTCGTAGTTGGACGAGTCCAGCCTCTGTCCTCGGGGGTAGACCCTGGACAGCTGGCGGCGGTTGTACTGCAGGAAGCGCTTGCCTCTGCTGCGTGTCGCAAACTTCTCCGCCTTCGTCTCTGGGAAGGAGGACATGTCCCGGTAACACGCCCTCTCCGTCCCGATCTCTGGAAGCAGCAGGAGATTAAAAAACGGAACCTTTCACATGCGGCTGAAGAGGTGGAGAGAGACTTACTGTCCTCGTTGAAGGGGACGGGTCTACAGTAGACCACCAGGTCAGACAGCTCCACCGCAATCTTCTTCCTCCTCTCCATCTGCTTCTCCTCCTGCATCTGTAGGAAGACCACCTGTTGAGTCCCGAGCGACGACAAAGACGGGCGTGACGGATGATGTCATACCGACCCGTGCGTCAGCGTTCTGCGTCGCCTCCCTGATCTTGGTGACCCAGCTGGTCAAGTCCTCCAGACTGTCTGCGGCCACGTCCAGGGTCTGGACCGGGTGGGAGGAGAGGTTCTGGGACTGGACGGTGCAGACGTAGGGCCGTGAGTTCTTCCCGTCCTTGTGCACCACTGGACCGATGGACGGATGAGAGGAAGAGGATGATATAACGTTAAAGATGGGTATATTATGTAACGGCCATCATCGCCTCGTCCCCCGCAGATCCGTCGTGTTAACGCGATTATTACAAAAATACCTTTGGTGGATCGTTTTCTAATTTTATACCCTGATAGTCTTCAGTGCGAGGAAGAGGAGTAGGTTTCCGAAATCGCAGTTTTGAAAAAGAACAAATACAGTTTTTTGTTTCCGACCATACGTCGGGGGTCCTGTACGTTATATACCCTCGCTGTCGGGGTCACGACCTCGTTCTAGTTATAGGCAAACACTCAACTACTTTTGTGCAAGTCATTTTGAAGCAGCAGATAGTCTGAACACGCCTGATGTAATCGATTACATCCTGTACTGGCCTGAGAGAAGGGCGACTCACCTACGTGACAGGTGGGAACGTCGATGAACCCCTTGAGGAAGGTCCCCAGAGGACTGTTCTCTGTGGACTGAGACCACAGAACAATGCGATTACAATGAAGGTCTAAGACTCCGGGGTTGGATTCTGTGAGGGAACCAGAACCAGAACCAGAACCAGAACTCACTGCTTCGTCCAGCTCTCTGACAGGGGAGCTGACGACCTCCTCCACGTAGTTTGCCGGGAACCACAGCTGCTTCTTTCCTCCGTAGTCGCCACGCCACCTGAAGACGAGCAGACAAGCGGCTGTAGAGCCCGCGGGTTGGGGAGACGCACAGGAAGTCACATGACGAGACACTCACCAGCCGCCGTCCTGCTTGTCCACGTTGACGATGAGCGCCTGTTTGGGGAAGCAGAGCTCGTCTTCCCTCTGGGCTCGGTAGTCGTACAGAGCTTTGACCGTGCACTGAAACACACCCAACACCGTTTCATATGTTAGCAGTCTGAGGAAGGCGGACGACCTTTGACCCCTTTAACGTCCTGCTCTGGGGTTTGGTCCCGGCACATTTGGAGCCGTTATCTCTTATTGGAAAAAGTTTGGGCGCCCAAACACCAAACCGACTCACTCCTGCCTCTCGGACGAGGTTTGCTGTGCTGCAAAAAAAAAGGCCCAAGGGTCTATCCCTGAGAAGCCCCCGATCCCCTGCGTTGTACCAGTAATCCCCCTGACAGAACTCTAATGCGACTCATTAATCATCTCAAGCATTCCGTATGGACTCAACCTATACCTAACCTCAATGATGAAGATAAATACAGGGAATTAGTTTTTCTGAGCTCAGGAGAAAAAAAAAAAATCATAGGAGCTAAACTTTTAAATAAAACAAATAAAATGTGGATAAATGGGTGAATTTGGACTAAATCGGACCAATGCTTGAGAAATTATGGCACGGAAACTTTAGGAAAATAAAGCTCCCCCTAGTGGCAAGAATATGGAACTGAAATTAAACCTAAATCAATCCAGTTCTTCCTCACACTAAGGTTTATGTGGGAATAGAAATGGAAAATCTGGAGCGATGATGTCGTTTCCAGGATGTCCCCAACATTTCGTGGCTAAAATAATAATAAAGACGATTATAATAATAATAATAATGGTACGGTCCGACTCACCCGCGCCGTTGGCATCTTGTTGGCCTCCACATAGAAATGAGGAGTGCGAACTTCGTACAGCGCTCCATAGTCCAGTTCCTGAGAAACGCACAACAGGAAATAATCACTACCGTAAAAATCTCAACTGTTCGGGAATATATTCGATGAACGCAAAAATAAGCCAGCTGACGAATCCAATTATGGGATACACGTCTTCAGAAACTCTACAAGGCTTGTGTGAAACTGGATTTCATTGTTTTCCTTTGACTTTTGCGGGTAGTAACATCTGGATGGACAAAAATAAACCTTTAAGGCCCCAGAAAAGTGAAATAAACGTTATATTCATAAACATTAGGACTAAATCGGAACCAACGGTTGGGAAAAAATTTGGCCCAAAGTGTGATTTGGCAAATAAAGCTTGCATTACTGTGCAACCGAGTTTTCCCCAAATCAATCCAGTTCTTCCTCGCACTAAGGTCTATGTGGGTATTATGTTTGAAAATGATCCATGAAACATTCGGTGACTTGTCGCGTTAACACGAAGGATTTGCGGCGGACCAGGACAGAACCGCCACGCCTTCCTGTGATCTGATCCGTGTGTGAGCGACTGGACTGACCGTGGTGCCCATCCGGTCCAGGGTGTCCTCGTTGATGGGGTAGCGGAGCCTCATCTTGCGGTACAGCGGATGTTTCTCGTAGTAGCTCACGAGGTCCACCAGACTCTCAAACTCTGCAGAACTGCCCAACATGAAGAGGCGGCCCTCCTGCTGGATCCGACAGTGTTTGATCTTCCCCTCCGCCCTACAGACAGAGACCACAGACATGAGCCACATAGTGAGACCGGCGGTTCTGGTGGTTCTGAGATCGCAGCGGTGGGTTTCTACCTGAAGGAGATGGCGTAGGAGTTGTGCTCGCTGCGTTTTCGCACCAAGAAAGCTCCGTCTCTGGGAACCCGCATCAGCATGTGTTCCGCCTGGACCCGGGTCAGACTGGAGTGGTACCACCTGGAACACAGACACTCCTTTTGTACACCAGAATCTCCTCGACTCCTTCATCCCTCTTTCCCTGATGTCGGTGCCGTCACTCACTCTCTGCTCTCGTGGGCGTTGGGCTGAGGAACCGGGCTCAAGAGCCTCATCTCGAACTCGTTGCAGCGTAGAGGCGTGTCCCTGTAGTGGCAGATGAGGCGGTACAAACTCTCAAACACCAGGTTGTCGGTCAGGTAGAAGCGGGTGGAACCGGACTCCTGCCGCGAATGGATCCTGCAGTGCTGGACGCGACCAGAACGCCTGAAGGACGAAGAGCATGTAGAAGAACTCGTGAACGCGGCTGCGATTCTAAGGGTTCTAACTCTGAGGGCGGGTCCAAAGATGTCTGTCTGGTTTCTAAAAACCCCTTCGGACCTCCTCTGGGTTCAGATGTTGGTCCTGTGGTGTGACTGACCAGAAGGAGAGGGTGTAGTCCCCCACGAAGGTCTCGCTCTCCCGAACCAGGAAGGTTCCGTCTTTGGCTCCGCCCTCGCAGTACTCCTGCAGCAGCTTTTCAGCCACCTGTCGACCGTCGCGGCCTCCCCCCAGCTTGCCGTGGAACCAGCGCTCGGCGCAGTGCTGCTCGTTGTTGTTGTTGTTGTTGCACTCCTGACCAATCACAGGAGAGAACGAAGAAACCACAGCGACGACATCAGCACCACCTTTAGCCCCGTCATCATCTGTCAATCAAACTTTATTGGCAAAAACCTTAAAAAAACCAAAACCTTAAAAATAATTTTAAAAAACTGACTGAAGTTTAGAAACTTCAAAAAAATTTAAACTGACTAAAATTTATGTAAAAAGTATAACATTAAATAATCATGAAAACTGACTAAAATGTAAAAAAATAAAATAAAACATGGAAAATTATTGAAACTTGCAAAAACATAAAAAAATGAAATAACAATGATATAAAATCAGTTAAACTGACTAATATATAGAGACATAAAAAATAAAAAAAATAAAATGTGACTTAAAAGTAGAAAAATTAAACATAAAATAATAATGAAAACTGACTGAAATGTAAAAAAACATTTTTTTAAAAACTGACGAAAGTGTATAAAAAATAAATCAGGAAAAAATTTAAACTGACTAAAATGTAGAAAAGTAAAACATAAAATAATAATAAAAACGAAATAATATGTAGAAACATAAAAAATAAATAATAATGTAAAATCAATTAAAACTAAGAGAAGATAAGGAAATGTAAATGATACAATAAAAAATAAAATAAAAAGTGACTTAAATGTAGAAAAATTAAACATAAAATAATAATAAAAACTGATCAAAACGTAAAAACATAAAAAAATGAAGAATAATATAAAAAAAACAAAAAAAGACTAAAATGCAGAAACATACAAAATGAATAAAAAATAAAGACTTACTGATTCAGGATGAATGAATAAAATGTAGAAAGATAAAAAATGAAATAAGAGAAACTGTCTAACATGTAGACGAATAAATAACCAGTTAAAGTAAATAAATAGTTATTTAAAAGCCTGACTAATAAAACTGATCTTGAGTTAATCTTAAAAACGTCATTAATCTCTGACGCCTTCAGGTCTTCTGAGGGAAACTCGTAGAATAAGAAGCAAAAGCTGACGAAGCTACCTCCTTTCCTAAATCGTCCTCCTCTTCATCGGTGGTCTGGTAGTGAGACGTCTCCTCCGAGTAGTAGATCTTATTACTGGTCAGCACGAAATAGTGAGGCGTCCACATCTGGGGGTCAGACAGAAACACATGTTTCAGTGGCGCTTCAGTCCCAGACGGTCTCCGGAGGTTCTCCGGAGGTTCTCTGGAGGTTCTCTGCTTGGACCTACGTGGTCGATGGGGTCCTCCAGGTAGAGGATGCCGTTCTTCAGAGAGTTGCTGATGTCGTTCTCGGAGTAGCTGGCCGACGACACCTCCTCATAAAGAGTTCCTTCCACCAGCTTCTTGTGCTGAAACACCAGACGCTCAGTTTGGTTATCCAATCGCTATGTGCCGATCGGCCATAACATTAAGACCACCTGTTGAAGTGACTCAAAGCTCTGTGATGTTCTGTGAATTGTGATTTCTTGGTTCTCTATCATCTCTGTGTTTTTTCACGATGTGAGGAGTGTACGGAAACATGTGGAAGCCAAGCTGGCATATATTTATTCAGGGCCGTTCTCTTGAGGCAACAAACTGGAGCCACCATATTGACTTCTGTTGCCACGGCGACAGCGGAGGACAATATGTACGTATATGTAAACTGAATAAAAAAAAACTGAGACCGGGACTGACAGATGTTCTAGGCGGAGGCGTGGACGCCCTCCGGTCACGAAGACGTATGATCTCGCAGACATTGACTGAAGTCGTCTGGTTCGTGCGTCCGCCTACCTTGATGAGGATCTTCCTGCGGAGCTGGTGCGGCGAGGGGAGCTCCTCTGCGTTGTTTTCCACCGGCTTGGTGAGCAGCAGGTCTCCAAACACCTTCCTGAAGTGCGTGGCCATGTTCCTCTGCTGGACCACGCTGCAGTGGTCCTCGATGGACAAGATCACAGGATACCTGCAGGGGCGCAGCGGCAGGAAGGTGAACCAAAGCCCCCGATCCCCTGCGTCGTACAACCTATCCGCGACTGAACTCCCCAAATTAAAGGTAAAGTCACGTCGACAGTATTTTTAGTTAAAAAAACTAACAAAAATGAGTCAAATTTAAACCATTAGATTAAAGTAAAGGTAAAATATGATAGTAACAAGTTTTTCCTCCTAGAGTCGATTCATAAGCACCAAATTTGGATTAAATCGGATGAACAGTTGAAAAAATTGTTTGAGATAAAACTCAAACTCCCCCCAAGGGTCAGAAATGTACAACCACACGTCCCCCAAATCAGTCCAGGAAAAACAGGGTTTCACGTTAAAAAGAAAACAAATAGAAAAGAAGGAGAAGCTCCCCCTAGTGGGTAAAAATATGATATACACAGAATAGATGTCACATCTATCGAATTTGGACTACATGGAAAACTTTTCCAGATAAAGCTCCCCCTAGTGTTGGAAATATAAACCGGTCTCTCCTAAAATCATTCCAGTTCTTCCTGACACTTAGGTCTACTGCGGTATACAATTTGAAAATGATCCATGGAAAAGTTTTTGAGTTATCGCGTTAACATGAAGGACATGAAGGAAATATCAGGTGTCTCCTCACCGTCGTATCTCTGGACAGGTTTGACCTAAAATAATTTATTTTCAGCCGTTACTATGTGTGAGTACTAAGTAACCAATGATTAAACACGTAAAAATACTAATATTTACATCCTCACCTGATTTTATTCTTTCTCAGATAAAACAACATCATCATATGACAGAAAAACATCATGAAACACAAAAATCAGTGAATTTCCTCAGAATATCTTTGAGTCTGCATCGAATCTGTTAGAAATACCACAAAGTTCTTTTTTTTGGAGGGACAGAACCAGGAGGATTCACCATTTGGACCGGTTGGATAGACAATGGAGCAAAATGGGACAATAAATAAATAAATAAAAATTTGACCACCTGAAATACCACACATGTCCACTGGGGAGCAGTATGCTAGATAATATAACTTTTAGCTGTTTTGCATCTTCAGCACCGACTGCATGAAGAGCTCTGAGGAGAACCACCTACTCAGACGTGATGAAGGCGTGTTCCTTGATGGTGTGCAGCACATCCAGGAATTTGATCTTGGAGGTTAAGGTGTGGCCGTGGTAGATGATTGGCAGGTCGTCCGGTCCGTCCCAGCAGTCCACTAAGATCAGAACACACAGATTTAACCACGACACAATGTGCTGTTTGGTACATTTAGGAGCTTGAGATGTGAAAATCTTGCTATATTAAAGAAATTAGGAAAAAAATCCCGAATATGTCGATTAGTCCAGATCCAAAATGTAACGGACCGGTCCATCCTTCCTCCTTTTCACCGGTCATAACCAGGGAGGAAGGGGTGAAACAGAAACGGGAGACCTGCTGAAACCATGTCGTACGTGGTTTCAGCAGACTAAACGTCCTCAGCTCACGCTAACGGATCGCAGATCCAGAGATCCGAGTTCTGAAGAAATGTCGGAGACTCTCACGTTCGATGCAGCGGCAGCCCATCCTCAGACAGCGGGCGTAGGCTTCTAGAGATGATTCGCTGGAGAACTGGTCACCTGTCAGGTAGCTGAGAGGAGGAGGAGGAGGAGGAGGAGGAGGAGGAGGAGGAGATGGAGACGAGTTGATGGGAGCAGAGATATAAAGAATAAAGAGAATCGAGTTTTTTTCATTCTAGGCTACCATCAAAACACGGCGGTGCGGCGCGGCGCTCTCCACGGAAGAGGCCCCTCCCCCTCTGCAGATTAAAGAGCTGATTTTAAGCTAACGCTGTTTTCCGCTGATTATACGCTAACAAAATATATAATAATATTCCATTTATTCAAAGAGGAACCCCCTGAAGTTTACAGGCCGCACCTTTGGCGGCGAACCTGTACGTGAAGGCGACTTGATGGCGGCGGGGGATACGTACGTGTTGTGCGAGGAGGAGATCCAGTACTGCGACAGAGGCCGCTTCATGTCGTCAGGAACGACGGTGGCGAGTCGGGGGTCACACACTGAGTTCTCCCTGGAGAACAGGTACGTCAGGAACTACAAGCAGAAAAGAAGAACCGACCCGTCAGACGGCAGGAATCGGCTTCCCTCACTTCCTGTTTCCACGAGCGAGAAGAGTTTCACCTCGTCCAGTTGGAGCATGGGCTCGGGTCGAGCTCCGCCCCTCATGTACGTGATCAGGAAGTCCCTGACGCGACCCAGGTCCGAGGCCCAGGAGTCCTGGGACGATAAAGAGGGGAGCACTGAGAGAAGGGTTCTGAGGTGAGTCCACAGGTGTCATGTTACTCGCTACCTTCTGGTCCATCTGTAGAAACTTCTGGAAGTCGTAGAGGGAGATCTGACAAAGCTCCGGTCGGTCCACGTTCCTACCGGCGGAAAAAAGGGATTTTTCAGGATGTCAGACGGAGAAAAGTTTGAAAAAAACAAACAAAGAAAAGTTTCCAGTCAGTGAGAGAAAAAATAATACAATTAATTTAATTTGTTTATCCTTGAGGACAGACCGAAGAAGAAGAAGACGAAGAGGAAGAAGAAGAAGAAGAGGAAGAAGAAGAGGATCCTTGTTCTTTGAGGAAGTAAAACATTCCCTCCCTGAAACCAACCTTTACTGACTGGATACTTTTAAATAACATCAGTCCTGATTTTAAATATGAAATATTCATTTATTTTAAGCTTTTCTTTTTACTCTTTAAAATCTGGTGATAAAAAACATTCAGACGCAGAATTTAGATCCAAATTCACTGATTGTTGGAAACACACACACACACACACACACACACACACACACACACACACACACACACACACACACACACACACACATACACACACACACACATTAACATACATACACACATACACACACACACACATAGATACACACACACACACATTAACATACATACACACATACACACACACACACACACACATAGATACACACATACACACACATTAACATACATACACACACACACACACACATAGATGCACATACACACAAACAAACACACACATAGATACACACACACACACAAACACACACATTAACATACACACATACATACACACACACACATTAACATACATACACACATACACACACACACACATAGATACACACACACATTAACATACATACACACATACACACACACACACACACACATAGATGCACATACACACACATAGATACACACATACACACATTAACATACATACACACACACACACACATAGATACACACACATAGATGCACATACACACACATAGATACACACACACACACACACACACACAAACACACACGCGCACAAACACATACACACACACACACACACATAGATACACACACAAACACACACACGCACAAACACACACACATAGATACACACACACAAACAAACACACATATAGATGCACATACACACACACACATACACATAGATACAAACAAACACACACAAACACACACATACACAAACACACACATACACACACACAAATACACATACATACACACATACATACACACACACACACGCAAACACACACACGCATAGATACACACACATACATACACACATACATGCATACACACACATACACATAGATACAAACACACATACATGCATACACACAAACAAATAAAAACATATTCACACACATGCACACACACACACATACACACATATACATTCACACACACACATATATAAACACATACATGCACACACACATACATTCACACACACACATAGTTCCCTCCAGAATTATCCCCCCCTTTAAAAATGTATCTATTGACTAAACTCTTGATCTTTAATTCAAGTCATTTAAAACAAAACCAAAAAAAAAACCTTTAACTCAAGTAACAGAGTTTATAAAAGGATTTCATTCTTAACCTAAAACAAAATATTTTCCACTAAAACATTTGTGCTACAATTATTGCCACCCCTAAGAAACCCTGCTATTAAAAGGTCATTCAAACATATTTCCAGTCCTCTTTTATATTTTCGGGTTCTCCTGTTTGAGCAGGAACAGTGACTTCCTGTTTGACTGGGGTATAAATGTGAGGCGACACCGGCCTGATTCTCTCTGAGGTTCTTCAGAGAGCTGTGATCACAGCTAGAGAGGTCAGAGGTCAGCTGAAGCCTGGGCTCAGAAAGTCTCCCTAACCACAATCAGATGGCGCCGACACCAACACCAGCTGTCTGGGAGGTTAGCAAGAAAAAAGCCTCTGCTGTCGTCCACACACAAGCTAACGCTGCTACAAGCTAACGCTGCTACAAGCTAACGCTGCTACAGTTTGACAAACACGACCAGGACTTTCACTGGAACGAGGTCAGAGGTCAGATGCGACCAAAGAAGAGCTTTTTGGTAAAAAAGATCTAAGGTGGGTGTGGCCAAGCAAGAAAGAAAACTGTAGAGAAAAGCTCCTCATACCCACTGTGAAGTCATATAATGGATCTCTGTTGCTGTGAGGCTGTTTTTGTTGCAAAGGTTCTGGACATCTTGTTAAAGACATGGTTCCATGGACTCCATCAAACACCAGCAGATACTGGATGAAGACCTCAAAGCCGGTCAGGAACCTTAAAGTGGGTCGTGGTTGGACCTTCCAGCAGAACAT
This sequence comes from Lophius americanus, assembly GCA_037951165.1. Lineage (NCBI taxonomy): Eukaryota > Metazoa > Chordata > Actinopteri > Lophiiformes > Lophiidae > Lophius > Lophius americanus. The sequence continues at coordinate 587,366 of JBBDHG010000144.1, read as the reverse complement.
TGTTCTGAAGATCACCTCAACATCAACCCAAGAATGGTTCAGAGGTCACAGAATAAAGGTTCTGTCATGTCCATCTAAGTCACATGACCAGAACCCCACAGAACATGTGTGGGATGTGCTGCAGAGGAGAGTCCACCAGCGTGGACCTCAGAACCTGAAGGAGCTGGAGAGGTTCTGTCTGGAGGAATGGTCTCAGATCTTCTCATTGTGTTCTGAATGGTACCAATAATGGGTCTGAAACTTTATTTTATAATTCACATGAAATGTTTCACAACCAGAAAAAAAATATAGTGCTAATAAAAAAACATTTTATTATTATTATTATTATAATTATTATTATTATTATTATTATTTCTTTAGTTATATAGGAGAACCTGGAAATATTTTGGACTCTTCAGCCGACGTCCCGTCAGCATGAGGGTGAAGGAACACTGGATGATATTATTCCAGGAGAAACTGAGGAGGAAGAGTTGGCGAGGAAGGTGAGGACAGTGAGGAGGAGGAGGAGGGACTCACCGCAGAGGGAAGGAGAGCTCCAGCTGCTCTATAATCTGGAGGAAAAAGGAGGAGGAGCCAGGTGACAGACGGGTGGAGGAGCCAGGTGACAGACGAGTGGAGGAGCCAGGTGACAGACGAGTGGAGGTAGCCAGGTGACAGACGAGTGGAGGTAGCCAGGTGACAGACGGGTGGAGGTAGCCAGGTGACAGACGGGTGGAGGAGCCGGGTGAAGCACAGACAGTAGAGGACAAAGTGAGGGTGGTGCGGTACGAGTGCAGAAAAACTCAAACACAGAACTGAAGACTTTCCCTGGAGTGAATCTCAGGCCGGACATGAACCTGCAGCTGCCGGGTCCAGATCGGGTTCAGGTTAATTTTGTATCAGATAAGTTCTGACGGTGTGGTTCTGTAGAACTGGACTGTCTGCACTGTAGAAAGAAGCAAGTCGATCTGAACTCTACGTCCAGAATCCTGATCTGTTTTTGTGTTTGACCACCAGATGGCAGCGACGAGTTAAACGTTTCTAAAACTTAAAATCTTTTTCTGCCTCCCAGTCATTTCAAGAATAAGACCGAACTTAATCTTAACTATTTATTCATTTTTATTTTTATAATTATTTATTCTTATTTTTATTTATTTATTTATTTCTGACTTGTCGGGTGAGTTTGTAAAGTTTACTGTAAGATATGAAATATGACCCAGCAGATTGTTGGGCGTTCCAATGTCACTCACAAAATGTGTGTGAATAAAATCAAATAAACAAAGATCATCAAAAAAAGAAGAAAAAAGTTTGACGACAAACAAAATAAATAAATAAATAGTATCTGCTCAACTGTTTGGTTTTGAGTCTTTTGTTTTTTTATTAAAAAAATGTGACTGAACCCGTTCATAATATGACCCGATGTTAGCATGTAGCATGCAAAAGAGTAAGGGACCAAAGATAGAGCCCTGGGGGACGCCACGGCTCAGGGCCCATGAACAGGAGGCGTTAACCATGACTATAGAAAAAGTACTATATATATATTTTTTGCTGTATTAAAGCACGTGAGGGGTTACTAAACATGATTACCTAACTTGATCCCACCCAAAAAAAATAAAAAGGTGTCAAATAATGTTCTAAAAACAAGCTTTTTGTTTTAGAAAAAAGTTGAGCTAATCTACTTAAAACTGACTATATTCCATCTCAATTTTTTTTGTGTGACTCTTTTAAATATTCTTGACCAAAGGATTGATCATTTAAGAGTTCATTTATTGAATTTCTATCATATTAAGTAAAAAAAAATTGCCCCAAAGAAAAAAAATATACAAAAAAGTAAAACTTTCATCGATTTTATTTTTTTCTTCGTTTGTCCAGAAAATCCAGAAGGCGTCTCTCTGGACGAGTTTCTGTCGTACACGTTCGATGGTTTCTGCTCTGAGGAGGTATATGTCATGTTCCTTAAGGCGACCTGCGATGTTTGTTTTAATGGCGCGTTTCCTTTCCTCTGCCTCAAACGTCTTCATATAAAACAGTAAAAAGAATGAGTAAGAAAAGGGTTGATTGAAGACATCAGTACGCCAGCGAGGGGTTTCTCTAGAAAACAGGAATGAGGCTGGGGGGCTTCTGAAAAGTCTTGAGGTCCCAATGGAAAACAATAAATAAATCAAAAGGTGTCAAATTTTGGTTTTTGACACCTTTGAAATCATTGATTTCTTCTTCTGTCGCTGCTAAATCGATCCTTCAACCGTCCTGAACTTCACAACTTTAACGTCAGATGACAGAAACAGCAGAAGGACATCGAAGCTACGGGAAAAATCCAATTCGGTCCATTTGTTACGATTTTGATATATTGAGTATTAATACTGTTTTTTCGTAAACAGAAATATCGTTTGCTGGAATTATTACGAGATTTTTTACAGGAAAAACATCATTTAAGGACGACTGCCTGGTTTTGATGAACCCTTGTTGGAATATTGTCATTACTGTGATATTTAAAAAAATAAACTTCTCGTGAAGTCGGATTCCGTTGCGACTTTTACGTAAAGACTTTCAGTCTGATTGCGTCGGCCTGCAGAAACCCCGATCAGATACTCACACTCCTCTGAGCGTCAAACATCAGCGTCCTGTAGAGCTGCGCAAAGTTGGGGTAGGACAGATCGTTCCTGGCTTCCACTTCCTGTGCAAACAGGAAGTATGTGAGTTAGTTTAGTCACAACATCCTGGAGGGGACGTTCGGCGAACTTTAGACCGCTGACCTGGAGCTTGTCTTTGAGAAAACGCATGTTGGGGACTCTGTAGTTCACCTGAGGCAGCATCGCTTTCACGTCCTTCACTGTGATGCTGAGAAGATGAAGGGAGAGGAGAGGAAGGGGGGGAATAATGAACGCCACTGAATGATTTCACCAGGAGATGGCGCTCTAAATGCTAACATCATCGTGAAGATGTCCAGGTTTAGAGAGAAGACGCCATCGTCTTCAGTGTTAGAGCCTCATTTTAAATATCCAACTATAGGGACGTCGGCAGGGGCCCGCCTTGGAGGTTTTCATGACGGGTCCAACTGAGAGAGAGAGACTCCAGGGTCGATCCAGAAGTTCCTGGAGGAACTAATCTAACATCTGGACTGGAAAAACCTCAGGATCCCCAGGATGAACCGGAGAACAACGACTGGAATATTCTGCTGCCAGAGAAGTAGAAGAACATGGAATGATGGATGGAAAGATGGATGGATGGATGGATGGATGGACTGATGGACAAACGGACAGATGGATGGACGGACGGATGGATGGAAGACCATCATCAATTTCCACCATTTCTCCTTCGTCTTCTGCTTTTTCACCACGATGTTGCGTCACTGCGAAACCTTTCTCAGCTATGATCGTAGATGAGGAGGGTGAATTTTGTTTTTTTGGGTGAACTGTTCCTTTAAAAAGCTCAGCTCCGCGACGACCACATGGATAATCACTTTTACTGATTACCAAAACACATGCAGCCGTCCGCCGCGGGTAACAGACGGAGACAGGAAGTGAGAAACGGACAAAAAAAAAAAGAAAGTCCAGGTAGACGCTCACAGGCTCTGGTTCTGTTGGGGTCAACGACCGCCGTCGCTGCCCGGTGTAGCTCCGCCCACTTCCCTGTCTCGTAGCAGCTGCTACTATTTTCACAGGAGACAGGAAGCGGCCCCCTCCCAGGTTCACGCATCACTTCCTGCCGCTTATCAGGCGGTGACAAGCTGTTTGTCCTGGAGCGGCTTCCACCCAAACAGAAGCCGGGGCTTATTAACGAGAGAGCCTGACAGAAATATGTCGGGCTCTCAGGCAGTGGATGCGCCTGGAGGTTGAGGTCAGGGCAGATCCCTCACAGGGTCCAACACGCCGGTTTTTATGACATCTGGATCTGGTTTCGCGTCAAGAACCCACCTGATGTGTTTACTCCGCTGTAAAAACTAGGATTGGGTGTTGACGTGTTTGTTGCGGGTTACCCACCTGCCCTCGTGGTTCCGGTCCATGACCTCAAACTGTTTCCTCAACCACCTGCAGACGGAGCAGAAGGACAACGTCAGACTCAAAAGAGAGAATCTTAACATCTAGAACGGAAACGACCGGAGGAAACCCAACACGCAAGTTTTTATATCACACGTTTATTAGGAGTCTAGATGTTGGACCTTCAGATGTTGGACCTTCAGCAGAATCCAAACATGTCTGATAACAGGAGATCAGTCTCTGATGTCCCACTTGGGCCACTCTTCTCTCCAGAACCGCTTCACTGGCGGTTTTGTGAGCATGAACTTATCTTCTAAGCTCAGGTCCAGACCTTGTCTAGGAGACACCCAGAGGTGGACCTACTCTTCTGCTTTGGGTCATTTTCTTGCTGCATTTTCGTCCTGGATCTGAAGCAGCAAAAGTATCTCCTCAATATTCCAGTGCTGCCTCAACGTCGTTCAGATGTTCTTCTAGAGGAATGCTGTGTTTGGTTTCCACCAACTTTCCACTCATCAGTCCAGAGAGGATTCTCCCAGAAGCTCTGAGGGTCATTGAGGTGTGTTGTGGGTAAATTCACAACAGCCTTGATGTTCTTCTGGGTCAGTGTGTTTGGAATAGTGGAAACATGACCTCTGACCTTCATTGAGGCCTTCAGCTCCTTGAATGTTCTCTTTGGATCTTCTGTAAGCTCCACAATGAACCTTAACCACTCTCTTGGAGGTCAACGTCTGTGAAGAGCGAATGTTGTTCCGGTTCTGCTTTGGAACCCGTCACAGACTGATGGACTTCAATCGTTCTCATTTCTTCTGGAACTTCTTTTGATTTTTGGCATGCTGTGCTACAGGTGAGACCTAGGAGCCAACTTCCTGCCTCTGAAGATGGTCGACTGAAGTGGTGAAGTGGTTGAACAGGTCTGGGTTTGTCCGGTCCAGGCGGAACCAGTTATTACTGCAGGTGGACTTAAGTTTTGTAAAGGGGGCAATTACTTTTTCACGCCGGCCCTCTTGGTTTAAGAGAACATCTTTGATCCAAAGAAAAAAAAGAGGGGGGTCCAATACTTTAGCACAGCCCCGTTTATAAAGTTACATTTGTAATTACCTAAAACAAAGTTTGGTTTCAGGTAATTTTATGAGTAATTAATCATTAACGGGTTTATAAAGCCCCGCCCCCCCCGGCTGTGTGATACCGTGATACCAAAGGCCCGCTCCATAAAGCCCGCTAAGAAGAGAGGATTAAAGTCCAACACCTGAGTTGAATTAACCTCAAATCTGTCTGGGCTAAAGTGGTTCCATAAAACTCAGCTGGAGCCCGTCCAACAGAACCGGTTCAGCTGGTCCAGATAAGAGTGAGTGGGCGCGATTGCGGAGAAATCCAGGACCGGTTCATTCCACTGAGGAGAGAGCGGAACCGACGATTAGAAACACGTGAAGACTTCAAACGTGGAGGAACCGACTCCTCCACCGGAGAAATGACTCACAGATTAAACCCGGGCGGAGCAACGATCCGCCCAGGGGACCGCCTCCACCCGTCTGACATTAGTTCGGACTTCTGTCTGCCTCTTTACTTGTTCTGTCAAACATAGAAGAGGAACCCCACCGACCAGGGTACACCGGCCTACTCCACCCACCAAACTACTCCACCCAAATACCAGCTCCACCCACCAACTTACTCCAACCACCAACCAGCTCTACCCACCAACACAATCTAACAACAAACCTACTCCACCCAACAACCAGCTCTACCCACAAACCAACTCTAACCACCAAACTACTCCACCCAACAACCAGCTCTACCCAAGAACCAACTCCACCCACTAACCTACTCCACTCAACAACCAGCTCTACCCCCCAACCACCTCTACCCACCAACCAACTCCACCCACCAACCTACTCTACGAAACAACCAGCCCTTCCCAAAAACCAACTCTAACCACCAAACTACTCCACCCAACAACCAGCTCTACCCAAGAACCAACTCCACCCACTAACCTACTCCACCCAACAACCAGCTCTACCCAAGAACCAACTCCACCCACTAACCTACTCCACTCAACAACCAGCTCTACCATCCAACCAAGTCTACCCACCAACCTACTCCATCCAACAACCAGCTCTACCCCCCAATCACCTCTACCCACCAACCAACTCCACCCACCAACAGACTCCAACTAAAAACAACCAGCTCTATTCACCAACCAACTCTATTCACCAACCAACTCCACCCACCCACCAACTATACCCAAGAACCAACTCCACCCACCAACCTACTCTACGAAACAAACAGCTCTACCCACAAACCAATCAACATTTCCCTTCCATCCTACTCCACCTAACAACAAACTCCACCCGACAACCATCTCTAATCACCACCCAAGCCATCTATCCATGTATCCATATTGATTTATCCATCCCTCCTCACGTCCATCATCTCCACCCATCTACAAACACCCATCTCTTCACCTGTGTAGCCTGACCGTTAGCCTGCCGGGGTCAGGTTAGCATAAATCGCCATAGCAACTAAGCTAAAACTCATGTTGGGCTCACTGTATTGAATTCAGCTGAACTTCAACCGGAACAAAATGAGTCAGAATAACTGGAATAAACCTGGATTATTTATAAAGCTAAGTTCATGAAAGCAGCCCTTCGAACTGAAGGATGTGTCGGTCCAGGTAGGAGGTGGAGGTTCTGGTTAGAGGACGGGATATGAATCTAAACACACCTACAGGCTCAGACAGTTTGGACAGATGTTTCCGAAGATTTCCGTACTGCAGAAAAAATAACCGGCGCCAAAAGCTGCGGAATCATCAAAGTTTAGGTTTGTGAAAACTCCGAGCAGCAGGTTGTAAAATAAAATTTTAAAAAACTCCTCCCATTCATCGGATCTAACGTTTACACAAATGTTATAAACAGACCAAATTAGCCGTTCCACTTCCTCTGACCAGGCGCGAACACACCCTCTCCCTGTTCTGCTGCTCGCTCCACAGAAGCCAGAACCGCCTCCGCCCAGTCATCGGGGGTAAATATTTTCGTCCCAAAAACAAATATCTGCTCTCTCCTCCACCCAGCTCCAACCGGTCCACGCCGCTACTTCTGTCAGAGACCCGATATCCCCTTATCACCCACTCAGGAGGTGCAGGGAAGAAGTGATCAGCCATAACATTAAAACCATCAACCATTAAAACCCGGTGGAGGTCTTCTTCTTCAGAAAAGTCTAGTGGGGGTTGCCATGTCACTATTTGACTGTAATATTTAGACAGAAATGTCTCCCGTCGACTTCATAAAAGTCAAATTTGGGTTGCCATGGTATTTTTTAAAACTCAGTCGGGACCGGATCCTTTTGGTTCTACGCTGTTTGATACACATCGAGTGTTTTTGAAGAGTTTTTGTAAAGTGTTGGTGATGAGTTCCAGACATCGTCCTGGCCCACGCTGGGACCGTTTATATCCCAACTATCTGGGTGTTTGGCACCAGTTGGTGACCGAAGGCTGGCCTATAGATAAGATAAGATAAACCTTTATTATTCCCACGACAGGGGGGGGATTGCGGTGTTACAGCAGCAAGAACATATTACAGAATAACATTATATACGATTAGATTAGCTTAAATGAAATGTGCAGTTGAAATGTGGGAATGTTGAATAGTAGAACTTCATGAGGCCCGTGCCAGAAAGTCCAACACAGCTGCAAAAGGGTGGTTGTAATGTTATGGCAGATGAGATGACAGCACCCACCTGTCGATCTGTTGTGGCGCCGGCGCTCTCTGAGTGTCCACCATCAGCCAGTTGAGACCAGTGATCCACATGTTGACCTCCTCCTCGCTGAAGGCTGCAGAGACACGAGGGACGAGGAACGAGTGATTATTCACCTCAGCAAAAAGACAAAAGTAAATCCATAAAAAAATCGATGTTTGGAATTAAGATTTATGTCCTCGAGAATCGATTTTTAGTTTTTTCTCATCTTTTGTTCATCATAACTCAAAAACTAATTCATGCATCATTTTCAAATTTTATACCCTCAGAGAACTTAGTGCGAGGAAGAACTGGATTGGTTTTGGGAAGGGTCAGTTACATATTTCCACCAGTAGGGGAGCCAAAAATCACACTTTTAAGGCCATAATTGTCCAATTTAATCCAGATTTGCTGCGTGTGAATCTCTTTTATATCTCATAATAAACTCTAATAGTTCATATTTTACCCACTAGGGGGGGCTTTTTCTATGAAAAACATTGTTTTACAAACATAATTTCAATACCGTTGGTCCGATTTAGTCCAATTTGACCTCATAAGAACTTGTATTTGTCCAATTTTACAGTAATTATTCATATTTCACTCACTTAGAGGCTTTTTTTTTTTTTTTGCGTATTTAGAACCTACCAACGCAAGTTCTGGACAAAATCTCCAAACTACAATATTATCATCATCACAAACATTACACCCAAACTGCAACAAACCAAATACTTATTTATTTATTTTTTGGGGGAGGAAATGAATGTCATGAAAGAGGGATGTGGTTCCGAGCTTCGACGCTCCGGACCGAAGCAGAAACAGCTGCAGAAAAACCTCCGACCGTCAGGATCCACAGAGACCCACATGCATCAGGTTCTGAACACACTGACCCGCCAGGCTGAGCGTCCTCAGGCGGAACTCCAGACCGTAGAGCACGATGAAGCAGTGGGCGGAGTCCAGCTTACGGGCCTCCTCCGGGTAGCGCTCGAAATCACGGGAGCCCTTCCCCAACCGCAGCTCCCGGATCTCTCGTATGTCGACTGGAGGAGGAAGGGAGGGAGGAAGGGAGGGAAGGAAGGAAGGAAGGATATGTGTGAAGACAAATATGCACAACCATAAATCAGAGTTGGGAACGCTGCTCCTCTCGCTGCCAAACACACGGATCCGCTGCTGGAGACCTCCAAAAAAGAACTCGGTGTTCCGTCCCGAGGGTCCGCAGAGGTTTTCAGCAGCAGAAGAAAACACATTTTCTCTCTCAGGCGGGAGGAGAGAGAATCTCAAAAAGAGCTTCGATGTCCCTTAAGCGTCCCGCTTTGTTTCCCAGAACTCTGATGACTTTTCCATGAGGGTCCCAGAGACTAAAAAACCATGAAGGAGGTGCAAAGATCATCTGAAGGTCACGAGGATCTTTGTTTGACCCGGCAATTTTAAAATCACCCACAGGATCAGCAGATGATTGAGGAGAAACATGACCGACCAGAACATCTGTGGGCGGAGCTACAGGTCTCCCTGTGTCAAACTCAGGGAGGAGCTTCAATGGAAAACAACATTCAGAACCAACTATGTGTGTCGGATCCACATAATCACCCGTAGGAACCTGGACTGTTTCACCGTATGAACCTGGACTGTTTCACCGTGTGAACCTGGACTGTTTCACTGTGTGAACCTGGACTGTTTCGCTGTTTGAACCTGGACTGTTTCACTGTGTGAACCTGGACTGTTTCACTGTGTGAACCTGGACTGTTTGGAGGTTGTTGTTTTAACATGTCTTTGTTCTTTAAATCCTGACAGTGGCGTTTCAGTGGTTGTAATGTTTTGGCATGCTTTGCTTGACATTTTAGCTTCGACCTTCTTACGGGTGTCGGCAGTAAAAACGTCTAATTTCGTCGTTATCAGCCTGTTTACAACCTGGACGACATTTAGATTCCTTGAGTAAAGATTTATGGTCTGGATCGGGTGAGTCATCCTGTTCCTGCTGCAGCAGAAGGGTTAACGGTCCAACGGGCCGCTGGGTCGACCCACCGCAGGGACTGATGTCAACTCTGGACTCTGTCCGACACTGACAGCAGGCGACACACCCAGAGAGAAAACAGCAGCGTGTTGATTTAACAGATGTCCTGTGCAAACATACAAACATACACACACAAACACACACACAAACACACGTATACACACAAACACACACACACACAAACACACACACACAAACACACATACACACAAACACACACACACACGGATACACACAAACACACATACACACAAACACATACAAACATACACACACAAACACACACACACACGCGGATACACACAAACACACACACACACAAACACACACACACACACACGGATACACACAAACACACACACACACAAACACACACACACACATACACACACACACACACACACGGATACACACAAACACACACACACACAAACACACACACACACATACACACACACACGTATACACACAAACACACACACACACGGATACACACAAAACACACACACACACACACGTATACACACAAACACACATACACACAAACACATACAAACATACAAACATACACACACACACAAACACACACACACGTATACACACAAACACACATACACACAAACACATACAAACATACAAACATACACACACACACAAACACACACACACACACACGTATACACACAAACACACACACACACATGCGGATACACACAAACACACAAACACACGCAAACACACATGTATACACACAAACACACATACACACAAACACATACAAACATACACACACACAAACACACACAAACACATACACATATACACACAAACACACAAACACACACAAACACACACGTATACACACAAACACACATACAAACATACACACAAACACATACACACACAAATACACACAAAACACACACAAATACACACACACAAATATACACAAATACACACGCATACACACAAACACATAAACACAAAAACATACAAACATACACACACACATACAAACAAAAACATACACACACATACACACACACACACACACGCACAAAAACACAGACACAAACACACACAAACACACACAGACAGAAACACACAAACACCACCACACAAACACATACACACACACACACACACACACACACACACACACACACACTAGCAGTGAAAGTTGGATATCAAAGAAGAGAAGAATCTTCTCTTCTTTGATATCCAAACCTCCCATGAGGACAAAGTTCTGCCCAGCAGCAGAGAGAGGATCTTTGATGGTTCTGAGAAATCTGGTTCCTATCTGAGCCTCCAGCGCCTGGAGATGACCGGGATCACTTCTGGCACCAGATGAAGACAGAGATCCATTATTGTCAGATGAGATCTATAGTTCAGCGGTGGTCATAGTTACCCGATGGTTCTGAACCACAAACCACAATAAAGTTCCACATGTACGTTCTGAAGAACCACAAACGGGTCGCCTGAGATTCTGGATCTATTCCTCCAACCGGTTGCTTTCTTTAGAACTTTTCAAGAACATAAAAGCCCCCAATCCCCTGCGTTGTACCAGAAATCCCCCTGATTGAACCGCTCAGATTAAATGCGACTCACTAATCGTCTCAAACATTCAACAATGACTCAACATAACTGTTTCTATGACGTCATCAGTCTGTTCTAGGATCAGATCCCACACTGACTCAACCTAACTGTTTCTATGATGTCATCAGTCTGTTCTAGGATCAGATCCCACACTGACTCAATCATGAAGATGAACAACTTTGTTTCTTCTATTGTTGGATAAATGACTGGATGGATGGATGGATCGTTAGGATGGATCGTTAGGATGGATGGATGGATGAATGGAGGGATTGATGAAAGATTGGATGGATGGACAAATGAATGGATGATTGGATGCATGGGTGAATGATTGGATGGATATTGGATGGAAGGATGGATGATTGGAATGGTCGGATAGATGGATGGAAGATCGGATGGTTGGATGAATGGATGATTGGATGGACGGCTTCGTTGGATTGATGATTGGATGGATGGATGGACGGATGGATGGATGATTGGATGCATTGGTGAATGATTGGATGGACGGATATTGGATGGACGGATAGATGGATGATTGGATGGACGGCCTCGCTGGATGGATGATTGGATGGATGGATGAACGGTTGGATGGATGAACGGATGGATAGATGGATGGTTGGATATATGAATGATTGGATGTATGGATAGATGGATAGATGGATGGTTGGATGGATGATTGAATGGATGGATGGATGGATGGAACGTTGAGAGTTAGTGGGTGACATCATGTTTAGAGAATAGAGTATAAAACATTCCTCTCTTTAAACTGTTCTCACTGCCCCATTTTTCACTCCGGGTCCAAAACTTCAACAAAGAACTGGTTCCAGTGATGCTAATTTGGAAACTAACTGAAAACCACGTGAAACAGGAAGTCCAACCTGCTGCCTCATGAACTCAAGTGGCAGCTTTCAGGAGGAAAACATAAATTAGTGGTTTTCTCTCTGGCGTCTATATAATTTATACATCTACGTCCTCAGCAGCTTCTTAGGACGGAGACGGTTTGTTCCTTTCAGCAACGCAACACAAACACACAGAAATAAACACACAAACGTATACACACACACAAACACACACCCACACACAAACACACAGAAATAAACACACAAACGTATACACACACACAAACACACACCCACACACAAACACACACAGAAATACACACACAAACGTATACACTCACACAAACACACACAGAAATACACACACAAACGTATACACCCACACAAACACACACAGAAATACACACACAAACGTATACACTCACACAAACACACACAGAAATACACACACAAACGTATAAACACACACAAACACACACAGAAATACACACACAAATGTATACACACACACAAACACACACCCACACACAAACACACACAGAAATACACACACAAACGTATACACTCACACAAACACACACAGAAATACACACACAAACGTATACACCCACACAAACACACACAGAAATACACACACAAACGTATAAACACACACAAACACACACAGAAATACACACACAAATGTATACACACACACAAACACACACCCACACACAAACACACACAGAAATACACACACAAACGTATAAACACACACAAACACACACCCACACACAAACACACACAGAAATACACACACAAATGTATACACACACACAAACACACACCCACACACAAACACACACAGAAATACACACACAAACGTATACACACACACAAACACACACCCACACACAAACACACACAGAAATACACACACAAATGTATACACACACAAACACACAGAAATACACACACAAACGTATAAACACACACAAACACACACAGAAATACACACACAAACGTATACACACACACAAAACACACGCCACCTACAGTTTCTGTGTCACGCCGTCTTGATCCAGTGGATTAAATTCTCTCTCTGTCATCAGCGACACGATAGTGTCATTTATACTCTTAATTTGTTATTTTTTTATTATTATTCATTATTATTATTATTATTATTCATTATTATTATTCATTATTATTATTATTATTATTATTATTACTATTCATTATTATTATTCATTATTAGTATTATTATTACTATTCATTATTATTATTCATTATAATTATTATTATTATTCATTAATATTATTATTATTCATTATTAGTATTATTATTACTATTCATTATTATTATTCATTAATATTATTATTATTCATTATTAGTATTATTATTACTATTCATTATTATTATTCATTGAAATTGATTGAAATTGCTCTGCGGGTAAGTTCATACACTGACTCTAGTGCGAGTCCAAAGAAACTGACAACCGAGTCAAGAACCGGTGGAACGAGTCTCACATCATTACATCATCATTTTGTCAAGAATCTCCAACGACTTTGATTTTTTAAATACCAGTTTTATTCTACTTGAGGTTGAAAAACCACAACGGCGCGCAGACATCCAAGAACCTCGAGGCTTCATGCTCAAAGTTGACTCATTTTCCTCCCAAAGGATTAAACAGAAAATACCCCAAGATATTTGTGTTTCTCCGCCTGTTCCCTTTATTACTTCCTGACGTTTGATCTGGATGTGGGACAAGGGTTCCGCCCACTGTGGCCTTTAATCCCCGTCCAACCTGTAAACAGGATGAAGACAAACGCACCTAACGGCTTCGGTCTGGAGCTTTGATGAAACGCAGCAGAGGGGGGGAGGGGATAGTAGTCACACTTGCCCCTTTTCCACCAAAATAAGGCTGGTGCTAATTTGGTGCTGGTGCTAGTGCCGGTTCTTTGCTATTCCATTGGCAAGGAGCCAAGTCAGAGCCACGCCATTACGTTAACGTATAACCTTATCGGTTCTTAGCTCCAGACCGGCAAAGAGTCGGTGCTTGTCTGGCACCAGTTCTGAGAGCCATGAGCTGGTGCTTAAGATGTCGAAAAAGCAAAGAACTGGTGCTAAGTCAGGCTCTGGCTCCGAACTAGCCCTGGAACTAGTTTGATGGAAAAAGGGGACAGAGGGCTTATCGAACACCTTATTATCATTTACAGGACGCCGCTTCATCATCAGAGTAGCTTAAATACACAAACCGCCTCTTCATTCACTTCTCAGTGCTGGTCAGACTCAGCTTGGACTGAGGAGTCCCTGAACGCACCACCGCTGACCCTGAAACCCCTCACTCAGCTGGTAGAATTCACTCCCACCCAACTTCAGTACGACCTCTACTTCTACATTCAGCATGTTTGGGGTGCAATGGGGTGTCATTGCAGTAAACTTTTGTACTTGCTGTGAAGGTTGTTGCCGTAAAGTGTTATAGCTGTTGCAAAGTGGTGTCATTTCACTAAGGGGCCTGGAGTGGCAGTTTTACGGTTAAGCGGAATCCTTGCTGCAAAGCCGTGTGTTTGACGTAAAGACAGAAGTGGTATCGTTGCTTTATGGCAACGATACCGCTGCATTGCCATAAAGCGGTACCGTTGACGTAAAATGATATAGTGAATATCATTTTACGTTTTAAATAACATAAAGCAACGTTAAGTTAGATGATGTAATGCCATAAAGAGATGTTGGCAGAAAAAAAGGAATCATTGGGTTTAAGCGGTACCGCTGTGGAACAGTGTTGGCTGCTGTAAAGTGGATCTGCTGCCATAAAGTGGTGTAATAGCAGTAAAGTAGGAAAAACGTAGTTCTACCAGAGTAATTTTGAGAGGATTAGATTGAGTAAACAAGCCCGGCTCTTTCGCAGCATTGATTCCTTTGAGTGTTTGGATTATGTAGATCTCCTGGATCAAACCATGTTTTTACAGGGGGGGGGGGGGTTAACCCCTGTGTGCTCAGATGCACACATGTGTGTTGGATTGTTCAGCCTCGGTGGAGGAATGCGCTCTGCTGAGAGTCATTCCACATCTAATCCAGGTTTTTCTTTTCTTCCACATCTTCAGTCAAGTTTAACGAAGCTTCGGTTTAACCGTAATTATCCCTTGAATGTTAAGTCACCCTGATCCTGTCGGACGCCTCATTCGTGCTCCGTGTAGAAGATGCTGGAAGAGCTTTTGTTCCACGTGGTGCCAGCCAGTCCTTCAATCGGAGACAGGAAGTGAGACACTCCCTGATAACCTCACACTTCCTGTGCCTCGGGATTTAATACCTCTGATGTTTGCCAAAGCGCTCATCTCAAAGAATCACACTGATTGCAAGTGTGTGTGTGTGTGTTTGTGAGTGTGTGTGCATGTGTGTGTGTGTGTGTGTGTGAATGTGTGTGTGTGTGTGTGTGTGTGTGTGTGTGTGTTTGTGAGTGTGTGTGCATGTGTGTGTGTGTGTGAATATGTGTGTGTGTGTGTGTGTGTGTGTGTGTGTGTGTGTGTGTGTGTGTGTGTGTGTGTGTGTGTGTGTGTGTCAGTCAAAGCTGAAGAAGGAAGTGGAATCAGGCAAGAAGGAGGAAGGAAAAGCAGGACAGCGAGGGGGCGAGGTGGGAGGAGACGAGGTGAGGGGGCGAGGTGGGAGGAGACGAGGTGAGGGGGCGAGGTGGGAGGAGACGAGGTCGCTTGGATAAATATGAGAAAGATTATCGCAACCAGAAACAGAAAACCAACCGTCGGATGAACGGCCCTGAAAGTCTAAGAGAAAGTGAAGGAGAGAGTCGCTGTGCTGTTGTTGTGCAGTTGTTGTTGTTGTTGTCTTGTTGTTGTTGTGGTGTTGTTGCATTGTCGCAAGTTGGTCTGTTGTGTAAAGTTGTATTGTTGCTACAACAAAACCACTTTCTAACGCCTATGTTTGCCGCAGAGTGGCTTCGTTGTCATCACTGCCATAAAGTCCAATCATTGCCGTAAAGAGGCGTTGTTGCTGTAAAGTCATATCATTACTGTTAAATCCTACTGATGCTGTAAAATGTTTTCACTTGGCGGACGTAGCGTCATTTCTGTAAAGTAGTAACATTACAGTAAGGTGGCATTTTTGATGTTGCCGTAAATTGAAATCACTGCTGTAACGTGATGCTGTTGCCGTAAAACGGGCTCATTTGCCGTAAACTCCCATAATCATTGCAGGAGAGTCATTTCATGGCTGAGAAAGTCGTATCGTTGCCATAAAGCGATGTCATTACCGTAAATTTCTTTTCTTCCTCTGAAGTAGTATTGTAGTAGCGGTGTTGCCGTAAAGTGATATAATTGCTGTAAAGTGACATCACTGCAATAACATGGTGCCGTTAATGTAGAAGGACATCGTTGCAGTAAAGTGGAAAAGTGAGGCAGGGGGAGGAGGCGGGGTCCGACGGTGAAAAAAAGTGAAGGAGAGTAGAGAAAGTGAAACAATGAGGAGGGGGCGTGGAGGGAGGACAGCTGGAGGAGGAAAGCAGAGATAGAGGAGGAAGAGGAGGGAGAGAAGCTGTAGGAGATGGAGTGAAGGAGAGACCCACTGGGCTGCAGGAATGTTGAGGAGGCTGTTTGTGGAAGGACATCTCTGGGTTATGAAAGCAGACGTGTGAGCGTGGCGGCGAAGACGGCGTCTGAATGTTTGCTGACGTTTCGTGATCGCTCCCTCTCTCTCTCATCCCTGGGACGAGCGAAGGCGGCGTTTTATGTGGTTTTATGACTATGGATAAATAATTGACGAGGCTCCTTTGAGCAGAAACAACAGAACGCCGTTAATCTTTGAGTCCCGGGAGGGCGGAGCTACCGCAGATGGAAAAGACCCCTACACGAAAAAAGAGATGATGGAGAAAAAACTCTTCAACCACAGAATGTTTTCAGAGGACTCAAAGTCCCGGACAAACTGTCACCGCGAGCCGTGTGGTTTTTCGTGATCCTCGCCACAGAACTTCTGTTTGCATCATCGTTTGTTTGCCTGTTCGCAGAAGATCGTAAAACACGAGTGACAGATCTCAATAGCATAGAGGGAGGAAGGGAAAGAACGGAGATCGAAGTTGTTGTGAAGTCCGACTGACGTCCAAAAGCCGACGTGTCGAAATCAAGGCCAGACAATAACGAACATTTTGGTGTACAGCACAAACACCACAGATACTACAAATCCCAGAATGCACTGCGACGAGATGCTAGGGTAGCGGGGAAGGGATATATAGTTACGATAAATAATAAAGTTATAAGTAAACAGAAGTTCAACGTGTGTCGGTGCTGCTGCGCTAAAAACAAGAAAACACACGAAGTTGTTCACATTTAATGTGAAATACACCTTTAAGCTGTTCATGACTTTTACTTTTACTCTTTAATTGTTGTTTAATTCTAAATAATAGTGTCTTTGTGATGTAATATTGAGGCTCTAGTGTCTCTGTGATGTAATATTGAGGCTCTAGTGTCTCTGTGATGTAATATTGAGGCTCTAGTGTCTCTGTGATGTAATATTGAGGCTCTAGTGTCTCTGTGATGTAATGTTGAGGCTCTAGTGTCTCTGTGATGTAATATTGAGGCTCTAGTGTCTCTGTGATGTAATATTGAGGCTCTAGTGTCTCTGTGATGTAATATTGAGGCTCTAGTGTCTCTGTGATGTAATGTTGAGGCTCTAGTGTCTCTGTGATGTAATATTGAGGCTCTAGTGTCTCTGTGATGTAATATTGAGGCTCTAGTGTCTCTGTGATGTAATGTTGAGGCTCTAGTGTCTCTGTGATGTAATATTGAGGCTCTAGTGTCTCTGTGATGTGATATTGAGGCTCTAGTGTCACTGTGATGTAATATTGAGGCTCTAGTGTCTCTGTGATGTGATATTGAGGCTCTAGTGTCACTGTGATGTAATATTGAGGCTCTAGTGTCTCTGTGATGTAATATTGAGGCTCTAGTGTCTCTGTGATGTAATGTTGTGGCTCTCAAGTCAAACTGAATGTCCTCTTTGATTTTCAGGTGTTTTCACAGAGGAGAATGAAGCGAGGGATGAAGACCACCTGACAGACTTCTTGGTAAACCTATTTCTGTCCCATAGGGGGAGGAGCCTATTTCCCTCTGACAGCGATCCACCATGAAGTGTGACTCACACACACATGGCAGACAGAAGGAAACACTATGATGCCAGAAGTTTTCACACTGTAACAAATCCTCCCTCAGGCCACAAAGTCCAGGACGCAGACAACGGCCCGCCGCCCCAGACAGACAATACGCCGCTGCTTCCCGTTCACCAGCGCCACTTGAATCCAGTCCAGCTGCCTGCGTCGCCTCGGCCCACAGTCGGGCAGACAGACAGACAGTGAGACAGACGGGTAGCTCTGGGCTGGCCCGGGATCAAGATCCATGTGGCAGCAGCGATCACCCTCCTCCGTCCGTGGGCTGACACGGAGGCGGCAGGGGTCACAGGGTCGTGACGCGTCCGTCCTCTGAGGAGGAGGCGCCGACAGGACGGGAGCGCAGCAGCTTATTTAGTCGCTCCTAAAGGCTCAGTTCACACATTTTTCAAAGACATGGGTTGGATTCTCCAAAGCCTGTTCTACTCGTCTGTTATCTGAAGTTAGGTCTCGCCTGAATTACGAACCCAAAATAAACTAAACACTAGAAAAAGCACTCGGAGATCGCGAACGTCCACCTACGTACATGAAAACTCTATAATTCATACAGATTTCTCCATTAATGTGTGAGTTATTGCCAGCCTCTAAATCTATCGACAACTCCAACAAACCCTCTGAGTAGCTCTCAAATACTCTGTAGCCAGTCGTTTCTGGCGCCTTCCACTTCCGCGTCTCTGTTCAGCCCACGCCCCAAGTTCCGACCGCAAAGAAACATAAAAAGGATATCAATGGAAAAAAGGCATCAATAGCCACATTGTGACGTCACTATTCCAAACTACTTTTTATTTTATCTTAACCGCTTATATATATAGACTTATTTTCAGTGTCATTGTAATCTTATCTTACTATGTGTGAGTAATTTGTAACTATGTGAGTAATCTAAAACTATGCGTGAGTTATCTGTAACTGTGTGAGTAATCAAAAACTATGTGTGAGTAATCTGAAACTATGTGTGAGTAATCTGAAACTATGTGTGAGTAATCTCTAACTGTGTGAGTAATCTAAAACTATGTGTGAGTTATCTGTAACTGTGTGAGTAATCAAAAACTATGTGTGAGTTATCTGTAACTGTGAGTAATCAAAAACTATGTGTGAGTAATCTGAAACTATGTGTGAGTAATCTGTAACTATGTGAGTAATCAAAAACTATGTGTGAGTAATCTAAAACTATGTGTGAGTAATTTGTAACTATGTGAGTAATCTAAAACTATGTGTGAGTAATCTGAAACTATGTGTGAGTAATCAAAATATATGTGTGAGTAATCTGTAACTATTTGAGTAATCTAAACTATGTGTGAGTAATCTAAAACTGTGTGAGTAATCTGTAACTATGTGAGGAATCCAAAACTATGTGTGAGTAATCTGTAACTATTTGAGTAATCTAAACTATGTGTGAGTAATCTAAAACTATGTGTGAGTAATCTAAAACTATGTGTGAGTAATATATTACTGCGTATGCTGTGACTAAAAACAATAATTACCATAACTTCTATACTCTTCGGATTTTTAAGTAGATAAAAAGGTTCTTACATTTGTGTCGGTTTGTAGTTGTTTTGTGTCTGTTTGTGGTTGTTTTGCGTCTGTTTGTGGTTGTTTTGTGTCTGTTTGTAGTTGTTTTGTGTCTGTTTGTGGTTGTTTTGCGTCTGTTTGTGGTTGTTTTGTGTCTGTTTGTAGTTGTTTTGTGTCGGTTTGTAGTTGTTTTGTGTCTGTTTGTAGTTGTTTTGTGTCTGTTTGTAGTTTTGTCTGTTTGTGGTTGTTTTGTGTCTCTTTGTGGTTGTTTTGTGTCTATTTGTAGTTGTTTTGTGTCGGTTTGTAGTTGTTTTGTGTCTGTTTGTGGATGTTTTGTGTCTGTTTGTAGTTGTTTTGTCTGTTTGTGGTTGTTTTGTGTCTGTTTGTGGTTGTTTTGTGTCTGTTTGTAGTTGTTGTTGTTTTTAGTTCTATCAGTCTCCCCTGACTCATTTTCTATCCCATCTCCTGTTTCTTTGTCCCGGTTCTGCGGCCCGACTCTCAGAACTGCGTCTGAACTTTGAAGTATTTACTTCACGCCACACAGGAGGAGAATCTTTTCGGACTCCAGCCTGAAGCTTCCGGCTACCGCAGATATGAAATATCTCCTCCTGATCCAGATCTACAGGTAGATACTTAGGAGTAGAACCTGAGTATCCACTGAGACCACATCAGACCACCTGAGACCAGTAATGGGAGAGAACATTGGTTCTCCACCATTAGTGGTCTCCCACAGAGGCCCAGTTGGTACGAGCCTGGACTTTGACCCGGTGGGCCCACACCGGTGATACTCACTCTCTCCTTCCATCTTGTCGGGGTTCCGCCTCCACACTATCTGCCGCGTGTCCTGCTTGATCTGGAAGGTTCTCCTCTCGGGCCGCTGGGACTTCTTCTGGTAGAAGACGGTCATCACCGTCCCGATCTCCAGGCTGTGGAGGATACGAGGACCGGCCTCGGTCCAGTCCAGCATCCTCGAGGCCGTGACCGGCCCAGCGGCACCGGCAGAGGAGACGTCGTCTGGGCAGCCGTTGAACCGGGCGGCACACATCTTCAGCGCATAGCTCCCGGTCCGGATCTGTCCCAGTGTCTCTATGAGGTGTCCTTCAAGCTCTAGTTCCCCAACATGTCCAAACCGCTGGTGTCAGGAGGAAATCTAATTAGGAACCCAAGGGTGCTGCTGTGATTGGACTAATTTAGCTGCTCCTCTTCTGGAGGAGGAGGGGGGGGGGGGGGTTATCCTTTCCAGATGCTCACATCTGGGTGAGATCTCCTCCCTGGGTCTTTGTGTCCTCCGGTCCACGACAGCACCGGCAGCCTTGAAGCCTTGAAGCCTTGAATCCAGCAGCAGCTCCAGCAGATGAAGGGGCCCACAGAGACCTGGTCCCGGCGTTCAGAAAAAAACGACACAGATGCGGCGTTACGTAACGAGGAGTCGGACAAATACCCGGAGGAGGACGCAGCGGAGAGGAGGTGGAGGTGGAGGTGGACGGGCGCCGGACGCCGGACGCGGTGAGAACCGTGTGCGTTCCCATCCGCTCCCCCCTCACGCGCTCGTCCTTCCAGGGTCCATTGCACGATCCCGATCCTGCGCGGTCCCCGGTCCCGAGTCTCCGTCCACAGGCGCACAGGGCTCTGCTGGTACGCTCCGGTTCTGGTACGCTCCGGTTCTGGTACGCTCCGGTTCCAGACTCCGGCCCCCTTTCTCTGTCAGCGAGTCCCGCCGCTCCGAAGCCAAAGGTCCCGGGAGAAAGTTAGAGGTTCGCAGACCGGGAAAAGCCAGATCAGATTTTTTTGCCTTCCTCTCTGAGCTCTCGTAGCTTCATCTGAGGGAGGAGGAGGAGGAGGAGGAGGAGGAGGGACGACGAGGAGGAGGAGGGAGAGAGCAGAGCGACCTCCACGGGTCTCCAGGAGATCTGCAGCCACGGAGGAGGTGAAGGTGGAGGAAGAGGAGGGGTTGATGGATCTGTGGAGTCCAGAGGTCAAGTAGGGTTCAAGATCAAAGGTCAGAGGTCAGCTCAGTAATCCCGTCCTGCAGGGTTCGGATTGTGGGAAAGTTTGTTTAAGACGGAATAATATTTGCTTTCTCACAAAAGAAAGTTTCCTGTGATGCAGTTTGAGGTTCATGTAGGAAAACTTAGTCTATATTATATTTGTATCTTTATAAATGAGTTCATATTAAGAGAATAAAGGATTAAGTTTATGAAAAGAAGGTTCTAATAATTATAATAATAGAACAAAGTGATGATATTATATGAATAACTGTAATATTATATTAATATTTATATTAATAATATCATATACATTTATAGAGATGTAATATAATAAAGATAAAAATAGAAAATGAGAATAAAAAGTCATACAACCAAGTTCAAAGTTATATTTATGTAAGAAAAAAAGTCCTAAAATAACAAATAAACATGGTATTTATTTTTGTCTTATTATACGATATTTATTCCATTCAAAAATGTAATATATTAATGCTGAATAAATAAAAAATGTACAAATAAAAAAAGTCATATTACAAGAATAAAATTCCAGCTTTCACAATAAAAGTCCTCAAATGAAAAATAAAAATGTTATTTAGTTTATTACTTTATAATACAAATACTATATTATATTGATGTTCGTGTTATATCTTGTAAATAACTCAAATATAATTAACATATATATAACATGATTTATTGTAATATATATATAATGCAACATTATATGGACGTAAATAAAAAATAATTTGACAAGAATAAAGTTGTAATTTTTTTGTATTATATGATAGCAACTACTATTATTATATATTCTATTAAAAAATGTACTACATGAAACCAATATAAATAACATAGTATACAAATAAAGACACATTATAAGAAAAAAGTTCTAACTACCATAAGAAAATTCCTAAAGTTGCAAAAAATAAATGTGTAATTTTTATTACATTACATTATACTATCATAATACATTTTTACGTTATCTATAATACTCTATGATATTAAGATAAGTGTGGTATCATGTAAAAATTAAGAAATCGAATTTCATAGGAAAAATGTTCAAATATTCACTAATATACAATTATTATTTTTTATAAATAAGGCAAATAGTAAAAACAATAACAAAAAAAACAAAAAAAATCATTTTATAATTAATTAGAGTTAATAGATACTAAATCAAAAAATGAAGATAGAAGAATAAAATCATAAAAGTAACTTTTCTCTTTTTAAACTAAACCAACATTATTATTTTTTTAAGAGTTCACTGTGAAGTTTGGACTTTGAATAAAAAAAATCAACAGAAATTCCTGGTTGAACCGTAGCAGCAACACCGTTGAAAAAACAAAAAACAACAAAGAAAGAGGTAAAAGTCATAAGTTCTTGTTTAATTCTTATTTAATGATGAATGAAGGCTTTGTCATGAATTTAATGATGGAATGTTAACATTTTGTAACATGTTATTGTCAACAACACTGGACTGTAAATCCTTAAAAGGGCATTTTTTCTAAGGAAAGGGAACATTCACGAGAAAAAACCATAAGTTGTGTTGCGCCAGAAACATTCTGTGGATAGAGAAACTTCATTGCCAGGCTCTCCGTTCGGGTGACGATGTGCAGAAAAAGACAGAATTACGCATTTGAGTGAACTATTCCTTTAAAGTAAAGGACAATAAGACAGAGAGCGAAGGTGAGGAAGATTTAATAGCTTATCTAGACGCTCGCATAGAGCCGTCATGAAGTAACCGTGTTAGAAAAGTCGGGACTAATAAAGTTTGTTTGAGTTTGTTAGAAACCGCGAACCTGTTAAAAATAAACTTTATAATTAAGGCAGTAAAAACACTGGAGGCGGGAAACCACGGCAGGAGGGCAGCGCCTCCCTAGTTTGCAAGGAGGAAGTTACTGTTGTTGGAGCTTCCTGTCTGGAGCTCCGTCACCAGATTCTGGAGCTTCTCTGACAGCGCCACCTGGTGGGGGAGAAGCAGACTGAGACGTGGGGCCTTCTCTGGGGGCGGGGTTAAAGTGATGGGGCTGAAACTCACGGCGTAGGAGTCGGGCTCCTGCAGCTTCTTGTGTCCCGGGTGCAGAGTCTGGAGCGAGCTCCGGACCTTTGCTCTAGTTTCTGCGGCGCTGCTCAGAGGGTGCGTGATCTAGAAGGAGAAGGAGACGGGAAAATGTCGGTCCGACACACAGGAGGGGTTTCTCTCAACGAGGAAATGTCCTCCTGAGTCACGGCTGACTCTTCAAACACAGATGTGAGAACACATCTGGACCGACTTCAGTGACATCATGACAGAACTCAGATTATTTACAGACCCAGGATGTGCTCAACAATGCCCGAGGGTTTCAAACCTACGATCCGACCCTCACCTGTCCTTGGGCAAACACTTCCTGGCGCAGACAAGTGACCTGAGCCGGGGTGACCGAGAGGGGGGGGTCATCACAGCATAGAGGGTAACAGTTCAGAGAGACCCCCGCCTCTGGAGGCGCCTCCACCGCCAGACAAAGCAGGTCCAGAAACGGACGACCTGCAGGAGAAGAAACCGTAAAAACTCAAATTACTTACTGCCATTTAATAATACATGATATAATAATTACTGAGTGTTGTACAAATACACGTTTGTGTTCTTCACCATAACACATCAACTCTTCTAGTCTTCTGAAGGAAAGATGGAGAACAGGTTGTCCTCCCAGAGACTAAACCCTCAAAACTACCAAACTGCCTTAAGAACTGGTTCCATCTGGACCGGACCCACCCAGACCCGATCACCACCAGCTCCGTTCATCCACACCCTCGCTGAAGATAGACCGATCTTCAGAAGTTGGCTCCTGTGTCTCACCAGTAGAACACTACGCCAAAAATCAACAGAAATTCCAGATTGTGATTTAATCCATCAGTCTGGGACGGGTTCTAAAGCTGTTTTTTTAAGGTTCTGGGACTCCACAGATCCACAGTGAGACACGTGATCAACACATGGAGAAGACCTGGAACCAAACAGAACCTTCACGGAAGTGGACCGTCTCCTACAAATCCTCCAGCAGCGTGGAGAAGACTCCTTCAGGAAGTCACAGAAGATCCAGTGAAAACATCAAAGGACTTTCTCAGCTCAGTAAAGGTCAGAGGTCATGGCTCCAATATTCACTAGGGAACAGAATGGCATTGTGGGAGAGCGTTGAGAACAAAGCTACTGCTGACCCAGTGGAACATCAAGGCTGTTCTGCATTTACCCACAACACACCTTGGTGCCCCTCAGAGTTTCTGGGAGAATCTTCTCTGGACTGACGAGTGGAAACCAAACACAACGTCCCACCAGAAGAACATCAGACCCACCTGGAGTAGGCGGTGGAATGTTATGGAGATACTCAGAACCCCGTTGAGAAGCTGTGGTGGGACCTGAGATGATCGGTTCATCCTCACAAACCCTCCAGTGAAGCGGTTCTGGAGAGAAGAGTGGGCCAAGATTCCACCACAGTGACATCAGAGACTGATCTCCAGCTATCAGGAGGGTTGGGTTGGAGATGTTCCTGCTGATGTTGGAACATCTAGATATGAATTTCAGAGGGTGGTGAAATCTTTTTTCGCCTCCAGGGAGATAAAAACTCCAAAAAAAAAGAAAATTAAATAGTGAAGAAGAGGAAAGTGAAGCTGAATTCTCACCTTCATCATCCATCAGCCTGTAGACGTGTTTCTTCCCGGGGATGGTGCTCTTCTTTGGGTCCTCGCTGATCTTCATCCTGGGCCTATCTCTCACCGCCGTCAGCTGACACAGACACACAAACACAGATGTTACCATGATGACAAGAGGAGGAGAAGATCTACTAGGAGGAAGACCTCCTAAGTCTTCACCTTATAGACGCAGCCCAGAGAAGGTTGTTTGGTGCAGGTGACCAGATGAGTTCCAACACCGACCACGTCGATCTCATTCTCCTGAAACCATCACAGACAAAACATCAGGGGGGGGGGGTGAGGAAGACGAGCGTCCTGTCGGATCGCCGGCATGTTCTGAGCGTTCACCTTCTCGTCCAGCTCCACGATGCTCTGCTCCGAGATGTCGTTGGTGCCGGCGATGATCAGCGAGTCGAAGGCGGCGACGGAGAAGCTGTGGAGACGAGGCAAAGGGAGGGTTGAGAAGGAACCTAACGGACCTCTGGAGAGGGGAGGAACCTCCTCGCCGTGGCTTCCAAAGACTCACTCACTGCTGGCCACAGAGTCTGAAGACGCGGCGGACTTCGAGAGACTGCCTGCAGAGGTCGCCGCTGTCCAGGCGGATTCCAACGGGCCGGTAGCCGAGGTCGCACAGAGCCAAGGCCACGGCGCAGAAGTTCAACACGCCGCTGCTGGAATCACAAACAATCCATCATGAGTTCCCTCATCACTTCCTGCGCTCTCAGTTACCTCCTGAGATCACTGCTTTTAGGTTTTCATCCGATATAGAGTCCATGGAAGAGATTCAGAGATCCATCACCAGGCTTCACAGTGGGTATGAGGGACTTTTCTCTATGGAATTTCTTTCTAAAACACACCCATCTTAGATGTCTCTATATAAATATATACATACATACATACATACAGATATATATATATATATATATATATATATATATATATATATATATATATATATATATATATGTGTGTGTTTATATATTGAATTTACTTTTAAGGGTATTTGTTTAATCGTAAATCTGAATAATTAAATAATTTATAGAGATATGTAGATTTTTAAGTCTCAGACATCTTCAGCATCAATCATCATTAGTTACCAGGCAACACTGTAGCTGTCAATCACAGGGAGGAAGTTATTAGGGTAAGCGATGGCGTAGGACAGGAAGGCAGCCAACTCGCACTCGCAGATTTTACGAGGCTCCGCCCCCAGAAGCTCGCACACACGCCTCAGCCAGCCCTTAGTCAACGAAATGAAGTCGAGTTGGTCAGGGTCGCCTTTCGCCGCCACCAGCGTCTGAGGGGAAACAGGAAAACCGGGTTGTATTATTCAAACTGAGTAAAGCTGTAAAATCTGAGGGTCTTTGAACGCATCATGGGAGAGCTTTAAACACAGCAACAAGCTGTTTTTGACTTTAGAGAATGATTGACATCAACCAACTGAAAACGCTACGATCCTACTCACCTTTGGCCACACCTCCTCCAGGGAGCTAAAGGAAGTGACGTACGAGTGCGCTATGGTCCCCGTGACGGGGATCCCAAACAGGAAACCAGCTTGAACGTTACTGGTAAGATCGAACCCTGCAGGAAGGCAGACGCTGGAGTCAGTGATTGTGACAGTCGACATCATCCAGAGGCATGCTGGGTAATTGTATTGGATGTGTGTAGCAAATCGTCGTAAAATGACATAAAGTGCGTCCTGTAGGCGGGGCTTAAACCATTCAGAGCTTTACAAACCAGTAAACGACCCTAGACGTCTGATCACGGCCGGTGGAGCGAAACTTAAAAGTCTGCTTGTGTTCGCTTTAGAAGACTAGTAGAAAAATAAATTAAAAAAAAGAGTCTTATCTACGTTGCGTGAACCTGGACTCTTTCACTGCGTGAACCTGGACTCTTTCACTGCGTGAACCTGGACTCTTTCACTGCGTGAACCTGGACTGTTTCACTGCGTGAACCTGGACTGTTTCACTGCGTGAACCTGGACTGTTTCACTGCGTGAACCTGGACTGTTTCACTGCGTGAACCTGGACTGTTTCACTGCGTGAACCTGGACTCTTTCACTGCGTGAACCTGGACTCTTTCACTGCGTGAACCTGGACTGTTTCACTGCGTGAACCTGGACTGTTTCACTGAGTGAACCTGGACTGTTTCACTGTAAGAACCTGGACTGTTTCACTTCAGCTCTCAGTGGTTATAATCTTATGGCTGACTGCTCCACTCAATTTTAAAACCGTTTGAATTGGTCTGGACCGTCCCTTTTTTGTTTTGTTTTCATGTATTAAGTGATATAAATGAAAGTACTCGTTGCTATAGCGACCACAAACACGGAGAAGCGCTGCTCGGAATTTTCAGACCCTGAGCACCAGAACACGAATGTTGGGCCGAGAGAACCCCAGAACCGTGTTCACCTCCGATGTAGCAGTATCGTGAGGCGGTGAGACCCCCATCTGGTCCCTGAGCCCTCCTGAGGCCCATCTCCAGCAGCTTCCTCTTGGGGCCCGCCGCCAGACGGAAGCGGGCCGCGTTACTGCACACCAGACTGGAACCAGGAGATAAAAAGGAAGATGAAGTTGGTTTATTGGGAAATGGACACTTTTAGAGTGAAGCGTCTTAGAGGGCACTCCTGCCTTCTGACCCGGTACTGTAGTGACCAAACAGAACACATGTGTGTGTATGTGTATATATGTGTGTATGTGTGTGCATGTGTGTATGTATATGTATATGTGTACATGTATGTATATGTGTGTGTGTGTGTGTGTATGTGTGTATGTATATGTATATGTGTACATGTATGTATATGTGTGTGTGTGTGTGTGTGTGTGTGTGTACATGTATGTATACGTGTGTGTGCATGTGCGTATGTATATGTATATGTGTGCGTGTACCTGTATGTATATGTGTGTGTGTGTGTGTGTATGTATATGTATGTGTGTACATGTATGTATGTGTGTGTGTGTGTGTGTGTGTGTGTGTGTGTGTGTGTGTGTGTGTGTGTGTGTGTGAGTGTTTACCTGGCGTAGTTGACCATACACAGTAAACTGGTCTCCAGGAGTTGAACCACAGCCAGTGGACCCGTCACCTCCATCAGAGGCACCTGCAGATGTTTTCAACACGTTGTTACTCCCCTCTGACCCCGCCCCTCCCACATCCTGGACTTGACCTTTGACCTGCGGCTCACCCTGGCAAACACCACTGTTCCCTCAGGGACGGAGCGCAGCGTGACGTCGGAGCAGTCCAGGCCTCGCAGGAACTCGAAGAAGGCGGCATCGGTGTTCGGGGGCAGCACAGAGCGAAGGTAGTCCACATCTGGATCCGGAAAAACACAACAGCTGGAAGACCGACAGGAGGACAACCTTCATCCTAGAACACGTGTCACGCGAGAACGTGTCCTCCGCGTGTCGTCCCAGCCTCGCCTGCCCCCCCTCACATCTAAGGACTTCCTGTAGCCTGAAGTGGGTTTACGACTCCAGATGAGGTATAAAATGTAAGTTCTTGTACTTCACTAACCCTGAAGAACCAGGATCAGATTCCGTGAGGAATTCCATCTACACCACTTCAGTAGAGCATCTTCAGAGGCAGGATGCTGGCTCTATGGTCTCACCAGTAGCACACTATGCCAACATCTAAAGAAAGTCAAAGAAGGTGATTGAAATCCATCAGACTGGGAAGAGCTTCTGGGAGAATCTTCTCTGGACTGAGGAGTGGAAAGTTGTGAAGACCAGGTTCCATCCATCCGGTGGAAACCAAACACAACACTCCACCAGAAGAACACCAGACCCGCGGTCAAACACCGAGGAGGCAGTGGAGATGATCTGCAGCTTCGGGACCAGGACGACTCGCTGTCATCGACGGGAAACGTGGATTCTGCTGTGAAGCAGAAGATTCTGCTCTGCACATTTTGACGAGTCTCTATAAAGGGGCGGGACTAACTAAATACAACTAAACAATCCGGAACGTCTGCATTTCAAAGTCCTCAGAAAAATGCAACAGCTTTCGTCCTCCATATAAGGGCGTCCAGAACTATTATGAGTACCTCCACAGATCGGCCATAACATTATAACCAATGACGGATGAAGTCCTCATTGCATTGATCATCTGGTAACCATGGCGCCGGTCGTAGGGATATACTGGGCAGGAAGTGAACATTAGAGTACCAAACGTGACGTTTGAAGTATGAAAAATGGATAGGTGTTTAAACAAGGTCCATTTCCAGACCTGCAGGTCTTCTTGGATGTTTCTGGTCAGCTGTGGTTAGTACCAACAAAAGTGCTCAAGAAGCGACTGTAGACCGGTGACGTTGTCATGGACACAAAGGGGCCACTGATGCATGATGGGGATTGACGGCCCGCCTGTGTTATCTCGTCTCACAGAAGAATTGCTGCAGCAAAAACTGCTGAGAAAGTTAGCTGGTCCTGATAGCAAGGTGTCAGAACACAGTGACATCACAGCGCTCTGCTTATAACAGTCGGGCCGACACGGGACATTAGTCAACAACAACCAGATGGTGACTTGGGCCGGCTGATTCCATGATCCTCTGCCAACATCCTGAGCTCCATGGTGGAGATTTGACGGGTCACAGCTTTTTTTG
Source organism: Lophius americanus (assembly GCA_037951165.1). Classification (NCBI taxonomy): domain Eukaryota; kingdom Metazoa; phylum Chordata; class Actinopteri; order Lophiiformes; family Lophiidae; genus Lophius; species Lophius americanus. The sequence continues at coordinate 557,363 of JBBDHG010000144.1, read as the reverse complement.
CAGCAATGGGGAGGGTGGTTATAATGTTATGGCGGATCAGAGTTGACATGCATGCTTCATATAAGGTGACCTTGAACTGCCTGCAGACACAAACCAACCAAACAGCCAGAGTTGTTCGTCTGTGGTGTAATTTGAAGGAATGCTCCTTTAAATACTTTGAATTCTACTTTAATTGCGTAAAAGTTCTGAGCCAAAGTTCTGCCTCACGCGCTGCGTGACGTAATGCGTAGAAGATTAACGCACTAATCTGACTTAAAAACACAAAAAGAGCATCACGGGAATAATAAGGTGAGTTTATTTGTCTGCCCTCACCTTCGTCAGTGAAGTGGAAGCTGCGGAGGAAGAGCAGACAGTCCTGCAGACCGGCGAACAGCGAGAAGCCGCCGTTAAACGGGTTGTCCCTGAAGAACAGCTCGAACACGGCGGTCTCCCGGTGCCGGTTGGACCGCCAGTACGCGTACGCCATGGTGAACTGGTACAGGTCCGTCAGCAGCGGCGGGACCCGGTCACGGATCGACCGATCCACGGTCGGTGACGTGTGCGTGGACGGAGCTGCCATGTTCCTCAAAGCTGAAGAAATGTCGTACTGTCGCTTTAAGAAATATCGTATGTTGACACAAACTATCGCGTGTGCTAAAAGAGTTTGAAAAATCACACGCAACGACAGTAGGATTAAAAACAAAGACGTTCTATGGGCGCGGAACCGCAAAAACCCAAAGACTAAACACAGAGTGTCGACTGTTTAAGTGAAACAGTTGCTTGTTTGATTATCACTTTTAAACACACCCACCCAATCAAGTGCACCTCATTTCCACAACCACTGCTTCCGTCCTTAACTATCAAAATAAAAGCATCGGACAGACAAACTGTACAGAAGTGTCTCAACAGGAGAAACTGAACTTTGACCTTCATCTGGTAGATTATTATCACAGAAGGTCGAGTATAAAAGTACACACAGCCGGAGAGCAGAACCCGTCTAATCGTCCAATTCCAACGCGGATTCACGATCTGTCCCTGAGTATTTATACGATGATTATGGTATTTATAATACGATAATCGATGTATTATATTTTGTAGTATTTATAGTACGATTATCGCATTTATATGATAATTATCGTATTTATAGTACGATAATCGATGTATTATATTTTGTCGTATCGTCGTATTTATAATATGATAATCGCATTTATACGATAATTATCGCATTTATAGGTATTTATGATACGATAATTGATGTATTATATTTTGTCGTATCGTCAAATTTATAATACGATAATCGTATAAATACGATAATTATTGTATATCTGGGGTGGAGGTGGTGTGTTCAAGTTCAAGTTCAACCTCAAGGTCAAAACTAAAAAGTTTAATTTAAGTAAATTTAACTGCTGCATAAAAAAATTTTTTTGATGAATTTTTTTTTCATTTGAGACATTTAAAGTTTTTGACAACATAAAAAAAAGCATAAATATGTTATAAATATTAATTAATGAATACATTTATTTAAAAAGATTTGAATTCAAAGGTTTACATAATAAATATTAAAGATTATATATTTTAAACATTACTCATTTTATGTCAAAAGATTAAACATGAAGAGTTTTGAATAATTAACATAAAACATTAAACGTTTTACATTAAAACTATTAACTTTTGCATAAGTTACGTTTTTTTTAAATGAAGGGTAAAACATTAGAAGTTTTACAATTTTTTTTAAAGAATATAAAAATATAAACAAATCTAATCAAAAAAATCAATTATGTGATTAATGTAACTTGAGTTTTATATTTAAAAACATTAAAACGTTTCACATTTAAAAAAATGTATACGTACTTCAAAAACATTTCAATATTTGTTGAAATATTTCTAAAAATACATTAAAATATTAAAAGTTATACATTGAAAACTGAGGTTTCATTCTAAATAAAATATTATAGCTTATTTTTAACCGACTATTAATTAATGTATTTTCCTGGAATTCAAATTTCTGATAATGAAGTCAGATTTCTTCTTTATACATAGTTCATAATTAGATTATTAATTAGGTTACAAAAACATTAATAAGTCATTTTATCAACTATTTATAACAGAGCTCTCAATAATCAGTGTGGGTTCACTATTTGGCAAGATCAACTTCCTGCTGCTTCCATTGAAACATAAGCAGTGCATATGTGTGCTCACTATTTGGCAAGCAACATTTTTCTGTTACAATTCATAAAAAACGACTTTTATAGCGTATATGCGACATTACGTGATCTCCTCCGACCCCGACTCCAACAGAATATGGGGTCACAGCGGCAGTGAAGCTGGAATCCTGTGGCGAGGATGAGGAGCTGCAGGACGTGACTCAGAGCCGAAGATCAAGACTTAATTTCGTATTATTTATTTCTCATTTCCACAGGCTACATGTTAGTTTTACATCGTTAAAAAGTTTCACCCTGCAGCCAATCAGATCACAAGATCCATCCAGACCATAATAAGAACTGTCCAGGCTTTTCACAGCAAAATTTCACATTGTTATCAGAACTCCCTGCCAGTGCGGACCAACTCCACCTGTGTCTAGTTCTGGGTGTTTCCCAGTTCTCCCTGCTGCCCGCTGCCTTGCTCCCCGGCAGGCAGGAGTCCCGCCAGCTCATTGGTCAGCTTGTGCGTCTGTCCCCCCCACAGGAAGTGCGTAGGCTGTTCAGACTGGCTGTCCTCTTGAGCGTAAACAAAGTGCGGGCTGAGCTCGATGGCCAGCGCCGACCGGACCAAGCCGACGCTTCCTCCCCGCTCGGAGCAGGGGTGGTAAACGCGCCCGCTGACAGGATGCATGTGGAGCGCCTCGGGGCGGAACGGGACCACCAGCTTCTCCGCCCCGCCGCAGTACGACAGCAGCTCCTGATCTCCGACGGGTCCCGGCGGGCTCTGAAGCAGGTGGGTGAAGACCACGGGGCGGTCATCGCAACGCAGGAAGTTCCTCTCTCGGCCGCACAGCGACAAGAAGGGGAAGTCCTCCTCGTAACGGCCGCTCTGGTTTGACCGCAGCCGACTGAACAAGAAGACCAGGAAGTGTTTATCTGGTGAAAAAAAAGAAAGAAAAACAACATTTGCTCGATTCGGTACCAGAACAGCTGATCTGAGCTGGATCACACAAGTCTGACTTTGTTAACCCTAAGTTTAAGTCGTACACGAGGACGATCATTAGCCTTCATCAACGGAGCTCAGGTTCCCGTGATTCGCCATGGCAACCGCAGAGACGATATATACATATATACACACATTTATACATACATACTTATCTACATATATACATTTATATATTAGTGTGTATATATACGTTTTTGTGACAATGTATGTGTTTTTGTGTAATTTTCCAATGTCATAGAATCAGCATTAATCTTGTAATTTAGAAAACGGTTACATTTAATTAGCTAAACAATATGAAAATGGTTGAAATATTTCTGAGTGATTACTTTAGTTAAAATGTAAGAGAACGGTTGACACGTCCGCCATCTTGTGCCTCTGTGGGGAACGGAACCAAGATGTGTATTTATGTATATATGTATACATAAATAAGATATACACTGAGTATATTCAGTTTATTGCAAAAAAAAATAAAGAAACTGGATGTATTCATTCTGAATATAATATGTATACATATGCAAAACGAAGAAAATTGGATTTATTGATTATAGAGTATGAAAAAAACGAAGTTCATTCAAACAATAGCATTTATCTCACTTTTACGTAATTCATTCATGTTTTACTTACAAATATGAATCGCATAAAGTTTATATAATTTGACGTAATCCAAATTCACATAAAATTCACACGTCATTAAACTACAGAAATCTTTGAGTGACAGGCGTGGATAATGTTTTGAGTGTACTAGTTTAAGTGCATTTTTTCGAGATGTTGCAAAAAGGTGGAATAATACTGAACAGATCTTTTTATTTTCCATTTATTGGCACTAATCGCTCGTGAAGGCGGCTTCAAATGAAACACAAATGCAGATTTCATTCATTCTGGGTGGACTCAGAACTCACTGGAGGAGTTTCTACATGCAGTCATACATGTTTATTTTTATTGTTTTTTATTTTTGAACGTAACATTTCTTCTGCACAAATTTGTTTAGTTACCTAATTTCTGCTCTGGTCAATATTTTGTATTCTTATTCTTCCTCCCACTGCAGAGTTATTTGCACTGTTATCCATCCTATTTGCACTTTCCTAATATTACAGAATTAAGTAAAAATTTAATTTTTTTACCTTTGAAGCAGGTGACAAAGTTCTTCACTTTCGTGTCATCGAGGAAAAGCTGGAAAAAATAAGCATGTGCTGTTAGCGGCAGAAAGTAGCCTAATTTGATATTAATGTTCAGTGTCCGGTAAAGACGTCACCTGTCCCTGGTGGTCGATGTAGTAGAAGTACTCCCGGATCCGTGGTTCGGTGCTTTGGCCCTGGATGTATGAGGCGGGGGTCTTGGAGGCCGTGTAGCCGGAGGACAGGCAGCGCGGAGCGGGTAGACGTCTGCAGCTGATAGCCGCCGTCCGGAGGACAAACATGACCGAAGAGGAGGCGCTTAAAGGGCGGGAATGTTTTAGACTAAACACGGAGGACGAAATAAGTGTTGACCCGGAGTATCTATTCCAATAAATTATAAACAAAACTTAAGTACAACCTCCATGTTTGTTTACAGTCGGCGAAAGGAACCGGAAATGAAAGGCAGAAGAAGAACCCGGAATTATTTATGTGTTACAACAGCGCCATTCTTTGACTGAGGCCCCCTAGTGGACACGGAGGGACCTTCATTTTTATAACATATAAAGTTATAGTCATATCTCGGATTTTCTGTTTGTCTGTTCGTTTGTTAAAAAAAGATAACAGAAAAACTTATTAGACAGAATTTCATGATGTATTAGTCAGAGGTTAAGTTTTTGGCATATCCTAGATATGATGACATTTTTGAACTCACGGAATGACGTCATTATAAGGTGGGCTCAACCATTGCGCGATTGAGCACTTTGAGGTTTGTATTAATCATAAACTAAGCGACGGATTTGCATTAAATTAAACCTGCATTCATATTTTTGGCAGGTATCTTATGTTTAATTATGTTACTTATTACTAATATGTTGATATCATTCAGTGAACTTACTTTTATCGTATATTTTCAGCCACCTGCAGGTTTATTTTAAGGTGTTTCTCAGTACCTCCTGATCAGTGTCCAGATAATGGCTGGAAAACAATTTGGAACAAACTTTTACATGCCACCTTTAAAATGTGTCCATTTTAAAGGTGTTCATTTATAACAAACATGTTTTGGTTCATCATGCAATAAGAATTAAACAGGATTGTATTTTTAATTAAACTGAGTAAATATTTTTGTTGTGTTTTTTTCTTCCTTCAGTTTAAATCAGTAAATGTCCTCGCACAACTGTCGGTGAACATAAACTTTCCCTTCAGGGAACTCATGTAAAACTCTCTTCCGATAGACATACTACATACATAACAACATTCCTCTGTAATTTAGCACACAAACAAAAGAGACACGCTGCCGCTGAAAGGTCACAAGCATCCTCTCTAACAAGAGGCGTCTTTGGGACAGACGACAGACAAGGGTCTCATTCTGACCCGCTCGTAAGTGTTTGAAATTCATGAAGCCGGGTTTTCCGAGGTAACCTGAATGCAGCACGAAGCTCCTCCGGAGGATCCATCCTCCCACCTGAACCTGTCCGACCTCCCCCTCCCCCTCCCCCCCGATTAAGGTGGAGTTGTTTCTACCTGGACTCTGCCACCACACCGGAGTGATTCTGGGACTCAATAATGGCGTTATAGTTGGACTTTGGAGGGATTTTTATCGACACATTCACAGTAAGCTGGTCTTTTCTGCTTAACGGCCCATTAATTCTGAGGAATTCAATACAATGATACTTACGTCAATGACGTAGGGGGGAAGCGACAAACGATGTTTTCGCCGTTTAGGCCACCTTCTAAAGCATAAACCTGCTAAAAAAAGACTCTTTAACAAGAGTTTAGAAGGTTTTCTTATTAAAACAGATGTTTTATTGTTTACTTAACTGTAAAATTATTGAAATAAAATACCTCACGTTCGTTCTGGTACGTTGGGTTCGTGGCTGGTTTGGAGGAAGTTTAGAATTTAACGTAAACTCAATCCATTCCCGAGTCCAAACGCAATTCACCAAATGAACGTTACTTACGTGAAATTAGCAAACTTATCATTTTAGCAACAAAACGACAGTTTTTTTTAATAACTTTTTTATTAACATTGACTTAATTGAAACGAATGTCTTTAAGTTTATTTTCTCACTACTAAACCTTGATAAAAACGAGTAATTTTAAGCAATTCCCCAAACTACGTTAGATAAATTTGATCAGGAAATGTATCATTGAGCTAAAGAGCAATTAAAAAAATAACAAAACAAAATAATTATTTAAATTAATATAAACATGTATATATAATATTTATATATATATATATATATATATATATATATATATATGCGTGTGTGTGTGTGTGTATATGTATGTGTGTTTGTATATAAGAATATTTAGTACATAAAAATACATAATTATTTTTGTGTGTGTATATATATATATATATATATATATATATATATATATATATATACACACAAAAATAATTATGTATTTTTATGAATATATAAAAATACATAATTTTGGCCAGATTTAAAACAATAAATGTCTTCACTGTTTCACGGAATTGAATATAGATTTTTTTATTTTTGCTACCTGCAATTGCGAAAGTACTTCGTTTTGGTTTTACACTGAATCTTAATATCGAGATAAATATTGTGAATAATCTTAATTTGACTTAAAAAGCAGTGAAAATGCATCATGTATTTATTCTTTTGAAAAGTTTATCATTCTATGTGATTAGTTTGTCCAAAGATATAAAGAATTGTTCAATTTTAAGTTTTTCGATGAGTTAAAAAAAAACCTAAAGAACACTTTCGATAAATAAGTAAAAAATAAATGACTGTTAATTATTTCAAACATACCTAAGATGGTATTTCTAAATATAAGTCTTGAGTAGCCGTTTCTCGTACGGAAATTTTTTTTATTTTTTATTTTTATCTTGCTTGAGGTTCATAAATGTGTCCAATGGTTTCTCTTTTAGGTATGAGCCAGCCCCCCCGCTCCAACCGGGGCCACCGTGAGAGAAACGGCGAGCGCCGACACCACAGAGACGACCGCGATGACAGGTGCGGTTATTTTACTGTTGCACGAAATTCTACTAATTTCCCCAAATTCATTAAAAGTAAAAGAGAGAAAAAAGACAAGAGATACTGTTTGACCCTGTTTCAGGTCTATAACCTAAGTTAAGTCATAGTATTGACAATAAACTTTATTTGTTTACCAACTCAAACACAATAATTGCGTCTCAAATTGCTTCGCAAGATGCAAAAATGCGAAAAAGTCATGAAAAAAAACCATAAAAACAGAGTTTCACATGATAATAAAAAAATAATGTGTTTTAGAAGTAAATGTAGACCGGAGCCGTCATATTAATGACGGCTCCGGTCCGGCTTCCTAATGTCATATTAGGAATTGCCTTGATGACATCATCGCATCGGTCAGATGATGCATCAGGGTTTTTGGCTTGGCAGAAACTTACGTCAACAACAACAACAACAACAACATCATCAGTGTTTGGTTGAGGTCGGAGGAAAAACGTGTTTTCAGTTAAGTGTTCTGGGACAAAAAGGAAATGGAAATCAACAAGCTGATTTTAAATCAATTGTTGTTTCTTCTTCTTTTCATCATCATCATCATCATCATCAAACACTCTGATGATGCCCGTGCTGAACAGTCTGTCCCTCAGCTGTCAGATCATATTTTAATTGATTTTAATATATATATATTTTTTAGATCTATAAATAAATATTTATATAGATTTAGATATATAAATATAGATCTATATCTATCTATCTATTGATCTATATATCTATATATACATAGATCTATATCTATATAGATCTATAGATATAGATCTTAAAGTACATAGATCTATTTATCTTTATATATATAAATTGTACAGTATATAATATATATATATCGATATATATTATGCATATGATCTGTTTGTCTGTCTGTCTGTCTGTCTAGAAGATATAAAGATATTCAAAGTTATTATATACATTTCAAGTATTTTGTACTTCAGTGTTTGTACTGATGAATGTGTTTGTGTCACAGCTCTTCCTCTCAACCTCCATATTACCCCAGAGAAGCCGACCCTCCACCCAAACACACCCGGGACGTCCCGAGAGCGGAGCACCACGACTCCAAATGCACCAACGTCTGCTCCAGGAGAGGTGAGTCCGGACCCGGGAGCTGCTGCGGCGCTGGAACTCCTCGGTTTCGGTATCGCTGAGCTGAAGTTCTTCCCAGCGTGGAATCTGGACGGACTGGTTTCCCAGAGTCCACATGACTCTTTTGTCAGAGTGACACGCCCCTTTGAACCAGATCCATCTCACGGTCCCGGCATGAACGGACCGGTCCTCTAGGAATATTAATGACGTGGTATTTTTTTTGTGTGTCGGGCTCAAAGTTCTTGTTGAACCACAGAAAAGTTTTTAGAGAATTATGTCCCTGGAAAAATCTCAGATTTATGGAATTGTTACTGTTGCAGATCATTATAATAGTTTTATACCCAGGTAGACCTTAGTGTGAGGAAGAACTGGATTGATGTTGGGAAAGGTCAGTTGCAGACCATAATTTCCAAAAAGTTGGTCTGATTTCATCAAGATCTGGTGCTGAAGATTCGACTCTGGGATTTTTATCTGCTGATCTTTCATGTTCTACTGTTGTTGTTCACGTTTTGCCCACTAGAGGGAGTTTTCTGTAGAAAACACAGTTTAGCTCCTGTGAATAATAATAATAATACATTTAATTTATAATGCACTTTACATTTGGATCAAATCTCAAAGAATGGACTCAATGAAGTCTGTCTTGTTTTATTGCTGAGCTCAGATAAACCAGTTTACCGTGTTTATCTTCATCATGGGGTCACGGTGGGATCTGATCCTAGAACAGACTGCAGACTTCATAGAAATAGTGAGGTTGAGTCAAAATGGACAGTTGGAGATTATTAATGAGTCACATTTAATCTGAGGAGTTCCATCAGGGGGATTTCTGGTACTACGCAGGGGATTGGGGTCTTTCGAGGATATACCCCTTCCTGTCGGGGTAGTTAGTGATTCATACAGACGGACCAACAACCATCTGAGCCTGAACCTCCGTCTGATCCAGCGGAAAATGTTTTAGGCCACTAAAGCTGAGTCGGCGTTTTCTTTCTTCTTCTTCTTCTTCTTCAGGGATCGTGCTCATCTGCTCCGTTCTGACCAACGCCCTCGTCCTGATCTGCGTGGTCGCGGCCCAAATGGTGATGTCAGGCTTGTCCTCCATGGGCGGGCTGGGCGGCTTCGACATCAACTCCAACTTCAACCTGCAGGGCACCGAGCTGCAGAAGGTCCGAGACCTGGACATGCAGTTCAGCCAGATGAGGGCGCCGGGCATCTACGGCGGCCTCGCCTTCAGCCTCACTATGGGCGTGGTCTCGCTGCTGTTCGTGGTGGCCGGGACCAAACCGCCCCACCGGATGTCCCGGAAGCTTCTGTACGGGGCGCTGGTGTTCCAGGCGGTGGGCGCGGTGGGTTACGTGGTCGCCGTCGGGTTCTACCTTCACTTCGTCATCGGGGTCAACGCCACAGACGTGTGTCAGCAACGGGAGAGGCTGTACGCTCGCAACGGCTACACCTGGATGAACTGTGACGTGGGCGGGGCCGACGCGGCCGTGGCGCTCTTTGCGCTCATCACGGCCATCTTGTACGGCGTCGGAACGCTCCTCACGATCCAGACGATCCGGGGAGTGAGGCGCTACCAGCAGGAGCTAAAACGACGGGAGGTAGCGAGACATCAAGATCGAAGTCGTCCAAACAGAGAGCCCCTGAGGGCCGACACCACCTCTGTGTGACGGAGGAGGACATCTAAACGCTGCCTGAGCCTGACCGAGGGTTTGTGCGGACCCCAGCACCCACTTAACGGCCAGATGTGATCAAGCCCCGCCCACCGACCAATCAGGTGTCCCCGTTCCTGCAGGATCCTCACACGGAGAAAGAGAGACAATGGGAGAAGACAGGAAAGGAAATTTTTGTGCATCCTACATCTGATGGAGGCCCTGAAGGTCACATGTAGACTTTTGGGTTTCCTCATCAAACATTTTTACAGCATCGTCTTCACATTTACTCTGATGGCGGCACAGGAGGCGTGGAGTCATTATGATCCTCTGCTATAAATACAGAACAAAGTACAATAAAAACCACATCTTTACGCCGTCTTCTTTGGATCTACATCTAAAACTGTCCGAGTCGCACTGAACCGGTGTAGACCCGTCTGAATCCTCATTCTGCGTTCACACTCAACGCGACACCAGTTTACGTCTGGGATCGTTTTGTGGAAACCTGATTTTTTTTTTTCTTGTTTCTTTCATCAAGATCCAGGAATGATTCCCCGGGAAGATAAAGAAATAGTTTATAAACGCCGTTTATCTGGTAATACCAATAAAAGTGAGCGAGACATCGCCGACCTGTTTCTGCCTAGCAACAGCAAACAGCTTAGCCTTTAAGGCTAACATTAGCTTTCATATAACAGTTTGTGGAAGATAAAATCCGGGCCGGTTCTGGCCGAATCTCGACGGTTGTTGATCCTTTCTTCAGTTTTTTTTCCTCCCTGTAATGAAGGAACATCGCTCTGGCGGCAGCATCAGTCATTTGGTCCACAGCTGCTCCTCCAGAGGTCAGAGGAGGCGCCGCATTCCTCTGGCACGGGGCCATCGTGGAATCCCGTCATGTCTGATGATCCATTACTTTGAGTCGTGTTCATGATGGAGAGGAGAGAGAAGATCATCCGAAGGATCTCAGCGAGTGACGACAGAAGTTTTATCGTTGGGTGAACTGTTCCTTTAAACGCCTAAAGATGGGGGAGAGTTGACCCGTGTGACCTTTCAGGCCTCAGTGAGGCGGGTTTCTGGCGGGCCGTCCTGAAGTTTTGTTTTTTTAACTCTGTCATAATATCGTGGTTTGATTTAACGCTAACGCATTTTAGCAGAAATGTGTTTTTTACCGGCTGTGTTGTTTTTGTAACTTCCTGTGATCCTGACCTGATTCCGGTTTATGAACCAGGATCACTGAAGTTAGGCTCAGTGAATCCAGATGATCGATGATCAGAGGGATTTTTAAAACATTTTTGTAACAGTTTAGTTTTATTACAAAGTTTGATGTTTTTGATTAAGAACCTCCGATTAAACCTCCTTGAATGTGATTCTGCTCAGACTCTTCGTCTTCATCCGACAGGAGGCAGCAGTTCTCCGTCCCACCAGCAGCTATGACATCACCTATGACATCACCAGTGTGTGGGCCCCCCCGCCGCTCTCACACAATGGGACCTCTCTCTCTCTCTCTCTCCTTATATTTATCTCTATATCTCTATACAGACATATCTATCTTTATATATATATATATATATATATATCTATACATATATATTTATATATCTATATAAATATCGCTCTGTAGATCTATATATAATATAGACCCACACACACACACACACACACAGCAGTGATGTAACGGCTGGGACCATTCTTAGTCTCCAACAAAAGAAATCCTCCAGAGTGATGTGATTACCCGACTTGTATTTTTACGCTTTCAGAGAACACAGAGACGTTTTTGTCTCCCAGCAGCAGAAACGTCGTGACGCGAGAATAGTCAAGTAAAAAAACCAAACAGGCGAGGATGAAGATTGTTGTTGTGCAGATCTCACACTTCTAAAGATGTCCTGTGATGAGTTCTGATGTCCGCGGCCCAGCTACGAACACGCCCTCGCTCAATGTAGCACATACCTCCACCAGTGCTGAAAAATCCTACACACCCTAAACGCCCCAGTAAAAAATAAAGCCCCCTTTCACAATGAGTTCATGTACGCAAGTATGAATACGATGTATAAATGTTCATTTCTATTTACTCCACCCCTTACTTGTACTCCAGTACATCTCAGAGGGAAAATATTTTACGTCGATGATAATAACGGATGAGGTTTTTTCTTAATGGGTTTAGAATATTCCTTTACCTTTTAGGCTAAATGACTTAAACACATTAAATCACTGATGGACTATATTACTACACAATAAGTACCTTTAATTGATAAAATAATAATTAGTAATAATAATATGATTATATTAGCTACAGTTGAGGATTTGACTGCATAGGCAAAAACTTGAAGGGGAGTATTTTCCACAGTACTTTTACTGATGTTAAGTTTCTGAGTACTTCACTTTGGTGCCAAAATAAACATCGATATAATTAAATAATTACTGATGGATCAGTTGAGCTTCTAGTTGGTGTAATTATTTAAAACACCTAGTTCTAAAGAATTTTCACCCAAAATTCTGTTTCATGTGACCTTTGACCTTGTTCCAGTGAAGGTCAGCAGCGTTAGCTTGTGTGTGGACAACAGCAGAGGCTTTTTTCTTGCTACCGTCCGAGACAGCTGGTGTGGGTGTCAGCGCCATCTGATGGTGGTTAGGGAGACTTCCTGATGTTCCGTTGCTAAACGCTGGTGACCTTCTGAACCACGTCCAGGACCAGGTGCCACGGAAGAAAAGCATCAAGAAGAGGAACCTGCGGAATATCTCTAGATTCTAGAGTCTAGAAGCTCCTTCCGGTTCTGTCTGTAGAATCTCCACCCGTGGGAATCTTCTTGAAGGAACCGAACCTCGAGTGCACGGAAGCAAATGTGGCCCATTCTCAGAGAGAACAGCGTCCAGAACCTAGGCGGTTCTTTGACACCGTTTTGTGGCGGGTGTGAAAGCGTTACAGGAGAAAACAGATGACAGGAAGTCTGCGCTTATCTCAAAACTTTTGATTTATTATATAGCAAAAGTAGCTCTGTTGTGCGATTCGCTGTTGTCTGTAACACTGTTCTGAGAACATTCAACAACTTAGGGACCCCCTGCCCCCCCAACACCACCTCCTCCACCACCACCCATATCAGCCTTTACTCACTCTGAACGCCGCCTGAAAACAAACCTGGAACATCGGCCTTTGGAAATAATCATCTTTTCTCTCAGAGAATATTAGTACGCTTCAGCGTGACCGCGTCACTTTAACGTATTAAACTCCTAGAGTTAGTTTAACGGTGACTAACTCCGACTGGAGGGCCATGGGCCGCAACACCAGTCCGCTACAACACCAAAACCCAATGGTCCCCGTCTCAAAGTACCGTCTACAACGTACGAGTCGTCTGCTAAAAAGAGCATTCAAAGTGCTTCCGGATTAAAGATGGGATAAAAAATAAAATCAATGAATGTGTGAAGATCTAATCAAAATAAAGTGTTTGTAAAAAATTGCATCGTGTTTCGAGGGGCGTAGAGCTAACAGTAGAAAATACTGGAAAATAAAAAAGACAGTCTCCGCGGTCCGTGTTCAGAACACTCCGAGGGGTTCTGGAAGGAGCCGTAACGATGTGCCGGTTCCGCTCCAGCCGGCAGCTGCTGTGGGTGGAGGAGAGGTTAGAACGGCGTGAAGAAGTATTCCGGCGGTTTCTGGTAGCCGTGTGTCTGCTGGTTGTGAGTTTGGATCTGTTCGTGCTGCTGCTGCTGCTGCTGCTGCTGCTGCTGCTGCTGCTGCTGCTGCTGCTGCTGCTGCTGGATGATCTGACGCACCTCCTCCTCCAGCTCCGGCGGGATGATCAGCTGGTCGTCGGGGTCTGGCTGGGCGGGGGCGTTGAAGTATCCCCCCTGCTTCCTGATGGGGGCGTCGGCCGCCTCCTCTATGAGGTCCTGGCTCCGTCCTTGGCAGGCCACGGAACCGTTGGCACGCGACCTGCGGCCCAAAGTGCCGGACGTGGCCTCCCTGCTGAGAGCGGGCGACGAGGGAGGGACGGGGGAGGGAGAGGGGGAGGGGGAGGGTGGAGGCTGGTGGTGAGGGGATGCAGCAGCAGGGATAATTGTGCTTCGCATAAGTGCTGAGGTGTCATGGCGGCGCAGACAGTGGACGTCGGCCTCCACCTCCACTCGGCTGCCGTTGGAGAAGACGCCGGCGATGGGCTCTTCGTCTTCGCTGTCCACGCCGTTGTCGGACAGCGCTCCAGAGAACTGTCTCTGGAACATCCCGCCTCCGCCGGCGGGTCTCCGGATGCTGGGTCGGCCCGGCAGGTTCAGGGGTGTGGCCAGGGGCTCGGTCTGAGGCGGCGGCTCCTCTGAGGACGCCGTGGATCCCACCTCGCTGCTCATCTCGGACGTGCTGAACTCGCTGCTCAGCTCGCTCGCCGTTCCCGAGCAGGCCGGCGGCAGCGGGATGCTGCCGTCGCCGCTCGCCGCGTAGGGATGTGCGCTGGCGTGCGCGCCCAGGCCGGGGCTGGGGGGCGGAGGCGGCGGCTCGCAGAAGCAGCAGCAGTCTTCTGTGATGCTGAGCTGGACCACGACGGCGCTGAGGCTGTCGGAGAAGCCGTAGCTCTGCGCCAGCGTCACCAGCTTCTTGGCGGCGGCCAGAGCGTCCGGCACGTTTCTGACCGCCTCCACCGCCTCGCCGGGACACAGCAGATCCCACAATCCCCGGCTACCCAGGATGAAGAACTCGTCCTGCGGGGTGAGGGTCACCGTGGAGACGTGGGGTCTGGGGGTCACAGACGGACACAGGAAGGAGAAACCCATCATCCTGGTGGAGTCCGTTACTCCACTGACCTTGTTATCCTGCAGAGGAGGACAATGAAGAAGAAGAAGAAGAAGAAGAAGATGAAGAAGGTCATCTTCTCTGTCGTACGGATACCGACAGATGATTTATACATTTATACCATTTAAAGTCTTTTTTCCTGTTTTACATGTTTAGAATTCCACATTTCTAATCAGGTTCATTTCAAACTTTCCCCAGAGATAAGCTGGAGAGAGTTTCTGGACACAGGAGGGTCTGGAAGACCCCAATGCCTCAGAGACCGGACCCAAGATAGTTGTGATTGTTTTTCCACTGATATCCGAACCTAACCTTGCCTCTGTGCCAGTCGCTGTGGTACCATCTGAGTTTGGTACCAACCGTGAACGCGCCCAGAACCGGCTTGTTTGTTTGTTTTTTTACCTCCGTGATGATGGAGTTGTGTTGCCGGACCCTCTGATACTCCGCCTCCTCTTTGGCCGTGTGCGTGCTGGAGAGTTGCATAGCTTTGCCGTCGCGGCACAAAACGGCCTGGCACCGGCCCACGTTGGCCGCCTTAAGGGTGAAGCAGCCGCCGGGCTCCCCGGGAGCCACCGGGTCGTGTCTGATGTGACACAAAGCAGCCGAGCCGCCCATCCTCTGACCTGCTGTGCCCAGCTTCCTGCAGGAGAGCGAGACAGGAAGTTCACCGGTGTATGTGTGTGTGTGTGTGTGACCCTGATCCCTGCTACGATCGTCTCATGTCACTCCTGTGTTTGTGAAACGCGTCAGAATTGGGCTCACCTCTGCATGGTGAGGAAAGTGTTGGTCATGTAATCTCCCTGCCTCTGACCGCAGTGGAGCTCCTCTGCCAGCACGTCTCCCATGGTGCACTGCAGCAGGTACGGTACCTCCACGTTCCTGTCTCCGTCAAAAACGCCGTACAGAGCCTCACGAACGCCGCAGAAGCTGTCGAGGGCCAGAGCCGCCACACACAGCCTGAGGACGGAGAGAGAAGATCCAGTGGTGAGCAGAGAGAATCTGTGCGTTGGTTCTGAAGGCATGGAGACCGGTGACGTCTGCAGGAGTGGTTCCGCTGCAGTGACACCTTCATGTCGTCCTTGTTTTACTTAAAGATAGTTTTTACAGGAGTCCAGAAACACAACCATCAGTGACTTTGGTCAAAGACTCTTTGGTTACTTTTGCTTCACATTTGATAGAAACGCCACAGTTCATGTTATTCTACACAGATTCTGTGGGACAGGACCAGGAGGGCTCTCCATTTGGACCAGCGGGAGAGACTATGGACCCAGAATGGGCCGAAACTGGGATTTTGGCTGCAAAAATACCAACTGTGTCCACCGGAGGGAGCTACATGCACACACTACACTGGCGGAGGACTGACTTGTTTCTGACTCCAGAGGCTTCGGTGTAGCCGTGGCTCCAGAACGCCGGCGCCCCGTGGCGCTCATTCACGTATGGCGCGGACGGTGATGGGTCCACCCTGAAGCATCTGATGTTACTGCAGAGAGAGGTAAAGAGAATGAAGGCGCTGCCGCTTGGAATCAAGAGTCAAATACACACCGATCAGCCATTAAATTATGACCACCTATCCTGAGCTTTACGTGGGGGAAGCACGAAAAAAGGCTCAAGCATTGTGTAGGCAGGCGGTCTTAATGTTATGGCTGATGGTTGGTGTTTTAAAAGAGAGGATTCCTCGCGCGGCATCTTTGAGGCGCGTACTTGAGGAGCTCCAGGCTCTTGTGGTCCAGTGAGAGGCGAGGGTTCCCGGTGAGGTCCAGCTCCAGGAGCTTCGGGGGAAGCGTCTCCGGGAGATTGACCTCAGTCAGCTCGTTGCAGCTCAAGTCAACGCACTGAGGAAGAGACGGATGAAGAGTCAGTTCTCGCTGGATACCTCACAGACGGCAGAAACTAGTGCTTCGCTAACTCCTCCTATGCTGCCTGCATCTGAAGAAACACAAGCAGCTGTTCTCTCGAATTTCCCCTAAACTACAGACTCAGAGTTGGGCGTGGATGTTTCACAGCAGGAACTAAACGGACGCGTTTTCATCTTCAGGCCACCTTTAGAATCACGTATGCGGGGACTGACCTTGATCTCGGGCAGCTGGAGGACCTCGGGGAACGCGTTGATGCAGTTGGAGTGGGCGGAGAGTGTGTGCATTCGCTGGCAGCTGAGGATGGTGGTGGGCACGGCCCTCAGCCGGTTTCCGCTCAGGTCCAGTTCCTCCAGCTGCTCCAGTCGGGCCAGTTTGCTGCAGGGGGTGGAGGAGGAGGGAAAACTTTAGATTTTGGCAACAAACACAGCTTTTTGTGACCTGCAGCGGACGACTTCAGTGGAGAATTTATTCGGGTGTCTCCACAAACATCAATCTAGTCCGACGCTGTCGTCCCCGAAGGCAAGAATATGTCCCCGAAAAGACCCCAGGCCCCCGACTGAAGACCTCACATCACATGTGACGTTATTCCCACAGTACCGAACGTGTAAAATATGAACTGTTAGGTTTGTATAAGGTTTGTATATGGTTCATTACATAAGCACCAAATCTGGACGAGATCGGATCAATTTATGGCCCAAAAACTTTAAGCTCCCCCTAGAGTCAGAAGTATACAACCGCAATCTCCCAAAATCAATCCAGTTCTTCCTCAAATTAAGGTCTATGGGGGCATTCGATTTGAAGATGATACATGGAACAGTTCTTGAGGTTTGAACGTAAAACTGTGTTTTTCCCCCTAGTGAGTAAAACATGAACTACTAGAGTAAAATATGATTTTTACAAGATAGAACTCCTCGAGTCAATTCATGCGAACCAACACTGGACTGAATCGGACCAATGGTGAGAAATTATGGCTGAAAACGTTTAGAGATAAAGCTCCTCCTACTGTTGGCAGTATACTATCCACCTTTCCCAAAATCAATTCAGTTGTTCCTCGCACTGAGGTCTATGTGGGTGTAAAATGTAAAAATGGTCCATTGAATATTTTCTGAGTTATGGTGTTATCATGAAGGACTCGTGACACCTTCTTCTTCCTCAGCATCTACAGCGCGTCATGTGACTTCACCGTGATCCGTGGACTCCTGGTGAAGTTGTGGTGCAGAGCTGGTTCCTACCTGGCAGTGAAGTTCTGCAGCTGGTTGTAGGCGAGGTGAAGCACCCTCAGGCGGCCGTGTCCAGTCAGCAGAGGGACGCACTTGTCCGTCAGGCTGTTGTTGGTGGCGTAGAGCTCCTCCAGGCTGCCGGAGCTCTCCTCCGAGGAGCTGGAGGCGGGGAGGCTCTCCAGCTTGTTGGCCGACACGTTTAAGTATCTCAAGCTGTGACGAAACCCCGACAGAGAAGACAAAACGTGGCGTGAACGTGAGACCGACGTCCGACGGACAGATGCAGAGAGACGTGGGGAATAAAGGGGCGTGTCTACCTCTGGGCTTTGATGAACAGGTTGTGAGGGAGCTCAGTCAGATGGTTGTGTTGCAGGTCCAGAACCTCCAGCTGGGATCTCTCCAGCCTCTCAGCCAGCCGACACACTTGGTTCCAGCCAACCAGCAGTTTCCTCAGACTCCCGCTGGACATCAGCCTGAAACACACAAACACCCCGATCTCAGACTCGGATGACGACACGGAGCCACGTTTCACGGTTCTACAGCGGCCCGGTCGGGTTACGTAGTGCTGGACCGACGGATGAATAATGACTAGGAGGGGGGGGGGGTGGACGAGTCCCTGATGTTGGTCTGGATCCTGTGGTTGGATGCAGAACTGCTCAGTTAATTGCCTCTTTGTCCTGGTTCGAACTCAGGGAGGCGGAACGCGGAGCGACTGTCCTCTCAGTTCTGATGTGGTGTCGACCCGAAGCGGGCGAACTGGGATGTGGCGTTTTGACAGCCTGTTATGGTGGTAAGATTACGGACTGGAAGGAGAAAATCAACCTAAAACGTCTTCTACCATCGAACAGGGGGCCGGCTCACCGCGCGTCACTCTTTTTGTTGTTACGGAGAAAGTTCTGTCTTTCCTCGTCTTCTCCGAATCCAAAAACATCCACCTCTCAGAAGGATGTGAAGAAACCTTCTTCGCCGTGAGCCCGGCCTAGTTGGTCGGCATCGTCTCTTTCTCACCTGCATCCTTCAGGATTGAGTTTTATCTGGTACTGAAAGACAGCCTTTCCCCTCAAAAACCACTCGCTCTCTCGGTTTCCGCTCCCCTGCATCATGAGGTCTGAAACCACATCCTCGCTGGTTGAGCTGAAGTCGGAGCCCCGCCAGCGATGCAGCTGAATCCTCCTGCTCCAGAAATCTAACTACACACACGTGCACCAAAAGGCCAAAAGTATTACGTTAAACCGCGATCTCTGCCGGACTATGTAGAACCTCAGACTAGGTGCCGGTGCTGCCGCGGTCTGTCTTCATCGCCTTCATCACGAGGAGCGTCTCGGTCGTTTGCCACTTTCATGCCTCTCTCCCACTCTGTGGAAAAACTGAGACACTGTCGCCTTCACTGTGGTCTGATCTACGTGAAATGAGTCTTCTGTGTATTCCCCCTCCTCTCTGGCACCTTTCTTTTCTTCTTCTCTCCTCCACGATTGCCTTTCCCTCAACAACCCGATCAGAGCGAGGGATTTCTGTCGCTGACGGTCGATTCAAAGTGACGACGAGCTGGAAACCCACAGACGAAGGACCAGGCCGAACTAAATGAGACCCGAGACCCTCGCCAACTCTGTTTCCGGGCTCTAAGCAGGGGTGGCAACGGGACCGATGGGGCAAAATTTGCCTTTTGCCGGAAAGCTGCAACAATCTATTTTAATTATCTTGCTGAAATGTCCAGAACCTTGGACATCCCGGCAGAACCGGGTGCACCATACATTAGGAGGACGGGGGTTTCGCTGGTGACCCGTCTCTGTGTTCATGTGAGAAAAGCGGATCAGCAGAATGTTGTACATGTTTGCGCGTCTCTCACCGTGGCGGCAGCTCGGTAACAGAATTATGGTTCAGGTCCAGAACCTCCAGTTTGCTGCTGTCACACACCCACTCCGGGACGGATCCTAGCTTGTTCCTTTAAGATGAAGAAGAAGAGAAAGAGACTCAGAAGGAGAAAACTACTTCCTCCCCATGTTAGACACTCAAGCATGACGTCTTCCTACCAGGCCAAATCCAGAGCGGTCAGATTCTCCGGCGCCGGCTGAACCTCCAGCAGCTCCAGTTCTACGAACACAACAGGCGTCGGTTGTTACAGTCTGAATGTGTACAAGTTCTGGTTAGCACAGGATTAACGTTGGTACCGTTGTGTGCGGCGTGGAGGCTCTTCAGGGCGCGCCCGCCGACTCTGAGGAGGCGCAGGGAGTTCCTGTCACAGCGGAGGAACTCCAGCCGACCGAGGCAGCCGACGTCCAACTCCTGTAAACCGGCGTCCCTCAGGTCCAGCTGGACGATGTGGACCAGCTGCTCCGCGTCTCCGGCGGTCACCGCCCGAAGCCGGTTCAGCCTGAGAAGAAGTTCACGAGGAGAAACGGAGGGAGAGGGATGAATGTCCGCTGAATGTGTCTCTGCGTTTAACGACCTCCGCCGGGAATAAACACACGGATCCCGATGAAAGTAAATACATTTTAGTGAGGAGGAACAAGATGAAGGGCAGACGGAGCAGCTGAAACAGGAAATCCTCTAACAGCCTTTACTGTTATTTTTAAATGTTATTGAGGTTGTCCCTGCTAACTGCCTTTTTTGTAAAATGCGTATGTGGAAAAAAACTCATTTCCATTCATTCATTCGTGTAGAACAGGGTGCAGCTGACATTTGGCGAGAGGCGGCGTCAATCCTGGATGAGGCGCCACATCATCACACGGCTGACACGCACGAACAGACAACGGTTCACACCTACGGGCAAGTTTAGAGTCACCGAGTCGGTTCTGCTGCAGAGAAGAACTATATTTTCCTTCCAGATATAGAAAAATGGCCACAACCAGAACCTCTGCAGGCAGGAGAACCTCCAGACTCTTTATGTTCACATAGGAGGAGGTGTACATAAGGTTTAGAGAAGTTTTGCCAGAACTCCTCATCAGTGGTGCAGAACCAGGAGAAGGAGCCTACAATCATTTGGTAACCGTAGATGAAAAAGAAGAAGAAAAAAAAGTTTCTTTGGTAGAAAAAAATAAATAATAAAAATTCCAGCCCTCGTTCTGTCTAAAGTTTAAAAGTCTTTGAGTTTTGAAACTAAAAATAAACTGAATGAAACCAAACCTGAACCATGAAAATGGAAAAAGTAAAAAGAAAAATCTGAAAAATTCGTCTGTGGCAAAAATCGAATGTTTCAGCTCCGGGTTTGTTGGTAGGAAAGTTTCTTTGTGGAAATATTGACACTTACACTTTTTCAGGTCACAACCCAGAAAAAACTCTTATCCATAAAAAAAAGATGAAGAGATTTTGACTCATTCTACAGAAATGAACCAACCGCCTGAATGAGAAACTGTAACCAGGAGGAACGGAAGAAAGTCAAAAACAAGAACATTTCTCTCGGCTGTTTTTAGCAGGAAAGTTTCTGTGAGAAAGAAAGAAAATGCTGCAACTGTGAAAACTGAATAACTGAATCTGTTCTTTCTTCAGAATCTATTCAGAAATAACAGGGTTTCCTGAGTTCCATTTTTTAAAAGTGGGTCCAGAAGTCGGAGTACCTGAGATCTATGTGGCGAGCAGGCAGCCACAGCAGCCCGGCTAGATCCAGGTCCGGAAGCTGGTTCCCTGCCAGACAGAGTCTCTCCATGCCTCTGAGCTTCTCCAGGACGGGGGGGATGCGGCTGAAGCGGTTGAAGGACAGGCCCAGGTAGGTCAGGACCTCCAGGGAGCCCAGCTCCGCCGGTAGGGAGCTCAGGAGGTTGCCGTCCAGGAGGAGAGTCTGCAGGCTGGACCCGGCAACGAGAGAATGGAGGTCAGAATTCATCAACAGTCTAAAGGAAAGTCCGCAAACGATGGAAGCCATCATCTAACGCCGTCTGTGACTTCAGCTCTCCTGTCCGACATGGATATAAATATTTGTGGAGGGGCGGGGCATAAGTCAAACGGAACGCCATTGCATTTAGATCAGAACAGGGAATTCTTTGTAATTAACTTTTTTTGCTTTTTAGTATTTTATGAAAGTTTTTTTCTATAATTCTCCTAAGGAAATAATCCAACAATCGAGAGTTAAATAAAACTAAATACATTTCTGGATCAAAATCCGTGTTTATAAAGGTTGATCCGTATTTAGAATATAGGGTAAGAGCTTTGACATCATGATTGACAGCTCCTGGAGTGTGTGGGCGGGACCTCGATAACCTCACCGGCTCCAAACGGAGCGCAAGTTGGAAACTCTCCAGGATTTTTATCCAAGGTTAAAACCTTATTTTGAAAAGCGTGTTCCTTCTTTTATCACGTCCTGTCTGAACTATAATGCACTTTATTCCGGCGTTCACTGCGTTCATCCATCCCGACACTCTAGACGTCCCTCAGGGTCAGCTGAAGACCCTTCAGCTGAAGACCCTTCAGCTGAAAAGCTTTAAAACTCATTTTCACTCCTGGACATTTAACGCGGGATCAGTTTCGTACAGTTGTTACGTGAGGTCGTATTTTCTCTTTAAGGGGAATCCTGTGTTTTTACTGTGTGACGATGATGTGGAGCACACAGGTGGACTCAGTTCTTCTCACATGTTCTTACAGCGGAGTGTGCGCGCACACAGGAAATGATAACTCCGAGTAACTGACAAGCAGCGCGACGCCGCTCCGATCATCTAGAACACCTCGGTACTCTCAGCGCCGATGGCGCCACGATGACATCAGCGCTGGGGATAAATACCTGAGAAGCGACGGTCGGCATTATCATCAATTAACCCACGAGAGCCACCGTTTCCTCTCAGCCCACTTACTGGTGCATGGTTCCAACGTCTGCAGGCAGAGACGAGAGGCGGTTCCCCGACAGGTTGAGCTCGGAGAGCGAGGGGATGTCACACAAGGACAGAGGAAACGCTGACAGGGCGTTATTTGACAGACTGAGGCTCTTCAGCTTACAAAACCTGGGGGGAGTTGTTGAGAGAGAGAGAGAGAGAGCGAGAGCGAGAAAGAGAGAGAGAGAGAGAGAGCGAGAGAAAAAGCAAACATTGTGAAAATATTGTTCTGTAGTTACATAACAATTATCTCAGGAAGTAGAACAAACACCAGACAGGACGGCTCCAAGAAAACACTTTGAGGACACGAGTTATTCGGAGCGGCGTGTTTACGGTATTGGTGTTTTCACCGTAACAATAACAGCATGTGGTTCAGGTAGCAACATGTGTGTGTGCGTGTGCGAATGTGTATGTATGTGTGTGTGGGTGTGTGTGTGTCCTCCTCGGCTTTCTTAGCCTAACCTAATCTGGTTCACAGTGGGGTCAGAGTGAACGGCTGAGCCGGAGCGCCGTCCATCCCAGGGAAAAACACTTTCCTCAATCGCCGCCTGGGAAGCGAGTGTTTACAGAGGAACAATGGCCGTGTGTGTGTGCGCGCGTGTGTGTGTGTGTTCAGTATCCACCACATGTTTTCACTTTCAGATAAACGTGGGGCTTCACTCAGATGTTCTCTCGGTGCAGCAGAGCCGACTAAATCAAGTCAAACAGCAGGGAGAGAACTTTCAGGCCAGTGGCTTAAAGACGAGACATCAATCCTTTTTTCTCGCAGATGTTGCCCAACCAAAAACCTTTTTCTACACTGCCTTTGTTTGTTTACATCAAAGCCGCTGATGCGTGACGCCTCTCCAGCTCGCGTTTAAAGAGAACGTCAACATTCTGCAGAGGCGGCCTCGGAATCCGGTGGGATGTTTTTTTGCACATGCGTCAAACAGTTCCGTGTAAACAAACAAACAAAACAACTGGGCCGCCACTATTTACATGGGATTGATGTAATTGACTGGTCGGATGGCGAGGACCTCCCAGAATTCACAACGCGTCTCGGCTGAAGGTGCAGATTCTTAAAATCAGCTCAATCGCGAGACTAAAATACTCATTTTAAGTAAATCACACTTAAATAAAAGGCCTTTCATCGCTTGTATTTAGTAAAAGTCAGTAGGAGGAGCAGAAGATCAGCAGGTTGGCTGTTAGAGCCCGGCAGTCTACATGTTGAGCGAGACGTGGATCTCCAACACATGCAGAGACATCATTTATATTTATTTTTATCTCTCTCTCGGCACACATTTCCTGTTCCATCTTGTTTTCATGTACTGGTTTATTAGAGAGAGAGACAAGCCTTGTTTATGAGAAAATGATTTCTGCAGTAGGACCAAAGGGGAAAAAATAAAACTGGAAAGGTGGGAAATCCTTCATCGGAGCTGAAAAAAGAAAAATAAGGACAAACCGAATCTGCTCAAATTCATCAGTCACTCATTTAACTCCACCCCCACCTCTTGTATCGGATCAGAAAACCAGAAACTCAAAAGGAGTGGCAGAGAGGAAGACTGAGAGAACTAACTGGACTGATCCAGACTGCTTGGGAACGACGCTTAACAGAACTCAGGAAGGCCTTCATGGGACTCGTAGCACTCAGGGGGTCACACCACTGACTTTGGTGCAGGAGATGGGGGTTTGAATCCCGGCAGACATCCAGCGTGGACCCTTAGGCAAGACCTTAGTGCTACCAGCCAACCGGGCCACTTCTAGACCGGTCCCAAGCACGGATGAATGGGAGGGCTGTGTCAGGAAGGGCGTGTGTCAGAAAAAAAGACCTCTGTCAAATCGATATGCGGAACGAGAGACTCTGCTGTGGGGACCCACCCAAAAAAAAAAAACAGAAGAAGAAACAACAAAAAAGGGAAGAGCCAAGAAAAAGTCGCTTTGCTTTGCATCTTTTCTGACCAAAGACAATCCGCCCTTAAATAATAAATCAGCTTTTTTTCCCGACCACGCAGAGAGAAAGGAACGGAACCTGAAATAAATGGACCCTCTATGTGTTTCTAATCCTGGTAGGCCTCCTTCCTCTGTGGGCTCAATCACCCTGCTCCCCTCGGTGCCCCTCAGAGAAAGAAGTGAGGGCTAGTGGAGCTCAGAAGACCCTCAACGACAAATATACCATAGCATAAAAACAATCTCTAAACACATCTCCTTTGCCGGTGTGAAATGATTGACATCATCGGGAGGAAGTGACGGCTCCAGGGCTGAGAGCTAGAAACGCATCTAAAAGAAGATGATGGTCCATCCCAACACTCTCTGGACCTCCCTGCACCTCTGGATCGGTCCAGTCGTGTCAAATCATACTTGTAGCTGCCTGATATGATTGGTTGAACGGCTATTAGCGCTTTTCATTGTTTTAAAAAAAATCTTTTTATGGACAGGGCATTGTGGGACTTTCACAGGCGTCCTCTTTCCATGACAGCGACGCGTCTCTGTGTGACATCAGCAGCGGTTCTGAAGAGCTGATCTGGAAAAGTTGTCAGTCTCTGATCAGGCGGCTGGATGTGAAATCTCACCAATCATCACCACTTTGGTTCTGGTTTAATCAGCCGTGCATCTCCCACGCACAAGTCCTCTGTCACCTGATCCGAGCCGCTTCCTCTTTAGGTCACACAAAAGCTCGCCAAGGCTCACACAGGCACTCTCTCTCTCTGTCTCACTCTCTCTCTAGTGTTGACAGAAGCTCACCTGATGAGCGCCGGAGTTTCAACAAATGCATTTATTGCAGAACCAAAGACCTCTAATGTTATTATTGTCTTTTCTAGCCATCTCTCTCTCTCTCTCTCTCTCTCTCTCTCTCTCTCACTCACACAGAAACTCACCTGCTGAGCGCCGGAACACCCTTCTGCAGTGACATGAAGTTGTTTTTCAGATTGAGATGTGTGAGGTCGTGGCTGTAGAACAGCTGAGCGGGCAGCTCTTCCAGGCTGCAGCAGGACAGGTCCACCGAGTTCACCCTCTGGGAGGCAATCTGACAGAGCGGCGAGGGAGGGAGGGAATGGAAGCGGTGACATTCTGATCTCATCAGGACACAGTTCTCTGCAGACAGAAACCACATGTATGTGCACATGAAGCTGTGAGTACCTTTGAGGCGGTCCGCTGCCAGCGGAGGTGCTCCGTGTACGAGTCAAAGCTGATGTAGTAGGTCTGACTCTGAGGACCAGCTGAGCTGAAGGCCAGACAGTGACTGTGTCTCCTCACTTCCTCCACCTGCAGCAACAAATGGAGTTTTAGGTTCCTTCAT
This sequence comes from Lophius americanus, assembly GCA_037951165.1. Taxonomy (NCBI): domain Eukaryota; kingdom Metazoa; phylum Chordata; class Actinopteri; order Lophiiformes; family Lophiidae; genus Lophius; species Lophius americanus. The sequence continues at coordinate 531,462 of JBBDHG010000144.1, read as the reverse complement.
TCTTTGAATGCACTAATCTCCTCAGATATAATATTATATCATATAATATGAAGTAATAGAAAGATGGATCTCTGACTTTTTTTTTTTTAGGGGTTTTCTGCTTATTATTTCTGATGATTCAGGAATTCATGTTGTTACATCTTTCCTAAATGACTTCTGTAGCAAAAATGCCTGTTTGAGGAAATTGTTCTGGTTTGGGCGGATATATTTTGGGATGATTGATGCCCACGGGCATTTTCTTAGAGAGGGAAGAGATCTTGGATTGAAGCCACGGCAGACTGGTTTGGACCGAATGCTACTCCTGTCCCAGCGCAGGAAAAGAAAATGGATGAGGTGGGCGGCATAGGAACAAAACGGGCGGGAACCCAGAACCTTCTTGCTGTGAGGCAGCAGCGCTACCAGCTACTCCACCATGCTGCCTCACAAGTATATAAACAACTTACTTTTATTCTATTGCATTAAAAATAATCCAACATTTGGTTCTCCGTAAAGGGAGGCCTAGCGAGTAAACCAGAAAACACAACATTAGCAGAGCTGCTAAAGCTAGCGGGAGCTAGGAGCCTTCCACTTACGAAGATTTATTTCACTTCAAAATTTCATACAGTCGGTTTAAGAGGCGGAGGGCGAGGAGGACAGAGGCTACATTCATTTCAGCAGGTCAGAATACATTCACAATGCCGACCAGCCTCACTTCCACTGTAATCCTTCAAAATAAGAGCACCTCAAATACACGACTCATTGTTACAACTACAAATTATTATTGATTTAGTCATTTAAGAACTCAATAAGATGAGTACATCAATAAAGGCTCCCCAGAGCGGAAGCTAATGGCTAACACGCCAGCGCAGCTTTCCAGCAATTGTGCAAATTATTTGTGTGTCATATAGAGTTTGGGCAACAGTGAATATCCTATTTCAAATGGTATCAGATATTTAAGTAAATGATAATGCCAGAATTTAAAAAATGACATTGACGAAGAAGATTAATTTAAAGAAAGATTAATAGACAAAGTGTTGGACAAAGTTACCTGCTCCAGCATAATTCATATTTATACTTCAGTATTTTATTCAATGGTTTTTATTTTGTCCATTCTGTATTTTTTTCGCCGTATTTGTGATACATTTTGATACATGAACCGAAACAACAAACAAACAATGTTAGTTACAACATAATAATAATAATAATGAATCAAATAAACAGACAAGAGTGAAATCTGCGTGACAGACATGTCAGGACATTTATCGAACCAGTGAGGGACTTTGGAAAGTACCTTTCCTCCGATGAGAGGGAGGATGTGCATTTTGCCGGTGTGGGCGTGTTTCACCGACGACACAATCAGGCAGGTTCCACTCAGCGTGACCTGACGCTTCGACCAGCGGTTTACCGGCAGCGCCAGCTTCCCTTTCCGCACGTTGAACACGCCGGAGAGCTGCACGCGCTCCGAGCCGCCAACGCTCCGGGGTTTACCTGCAGACAGAGGAGGAGCCTAAATGAGCTCGATAGTGTAGGAGAATACACAGAAAAACAGGTTTTTTCTTCTTTTATTTACAAGAGAGGTTGATATTTCTGGCAGTACAAGCTTTTATGAATCAACTCTCTCGCACCGGTGAAGCGAGAGCGGCGCGGTCATGTAAGCGAATTGTGGTTAACAGGCCGGCGGGATGAGAGAGTGAGCACCCACTCAGGCGTGATTTGTCACGTTAACCCCTCGCTGCCCCGGGGCGACTCAGCGCATTGGCTAGAAAACACCCGGCATGGAGTTCCCACAGCAGACTAACCGACACTCGTTCATCGCGTATACGCCTACAGAGCGGCGGGGTTTTTTTTTTCCAGTGCCTATCAGTGCTCTGGTGATCAGAGAACGAGAGAACGAGAGAGAACGAGAGAGAGAGACCCACTGAGAAGCCCGAATTAGGTTAGCCTGTCATGTAACGTCGTTAACCACCAGCGTCTAGACCCTCACTGCCGATTCCTCCGGTGTCTGTTAAGTTTCACAAGGAATAAAACATCTCCTGAATACATGGACGGGGGGGAAAGAACAAGAAAGAGGTAAAGTTTTTAACCGAGTCTCTTTGTAAGAGGGAAACAGAAAAGACGAGGACAGCCTGTAAATTTTGATGAGAGTTTCTGTAACATTAGGCGAGTTTACACCGACCCCCCCCCCCCCCCCCCCCCCCATTCTGATTTAAAAAAAAAAGCCTGATCAGATAGAAATTCTGCGGGTTTGAATCACGTGCACGACGCCAACAATTTAATGATGGAGAACCCAGCAGGGAGTTTGTTTTTTAATGCAAGCTATTAAAAATAAACCAAGTCGGAGAGCAAGAAATAATGAACTCTAAAAACACGTCCAAGAAAAAAAAAAAACGCCAGGAGCCACAACGAACAGAAGTGGATCAGAACCACCTACTTCATATTTTATGGAACAGTGTATGAAGGAACCAAAGAGGAGTGGATCTGGGTTTTGGGGATGAAGAGGGCGATGAGGAGTTTCTGATTTCAACGTTATGTCGGTTGATGTTAATGCTGACGTAACATTTCTGGTGACATCGCGGCCTCACTATAACCTCGTGTTTGCTAGCATCATAACGACGTTACGTTAGTCCGAGTAAAACCACTCTGAGGTACCGATGAGGCTTTGTTGTGAACGCCTCCCCCCCCTCCAGTGGGCTTTAGAAGTTATTTACTGGTTGTTTCGGCGCTCGTCACACATTCATTGTAAGTAGAGGCGCATAAATTGCAATTTTTTTGGCCGATCACGATCTTTATAATTTCTGTAAATAAAAGACGTAGGTGTCTTTTACGTATATAAAAGACGGAGCCACTCGAAGTGGGCTAATCCTGACAACCTTTAATTCCGTGCTTTAACATAGATACCCGTGTATTCTCCTACATTATCCACGCGGTTCAACATACGGTATCTTTTACCGCCTAAATCTGCTGTTTGGAGAACTATGACACAAAGGAACAGATAAATCCATTCTTTTTAAACAGAGGCCGTTTCAAAACTAAACAATAATGAGGAATGTGTGTGGAGTGGGTCCGCCCTTCCCTTGTCGGTGCGGGCGAAATGTAGTGTTTTCATATACACTTGGATACATTCCCTTTTCCTTCCGTCCATTTCTCCGGAAGGGGGACATCCTGCCTCTCATCGACGGTCGTTTCCTGTCGGCGCTACGACAAGTCGTTTATGGAGCATCTATCTCGGCAGGATAAACCTCGCGTCCATCAGTTCAGCCTCACTGAACAGCCTGCAGGTGTTTAGCGGGTTTTGACAAAGGTGTCGGGTGACTCTTTAACCTTGTACAGCGAGGCGGCGACCTCTGGGTGCTGCAGTCTGCCGCTGCGGCGGTCTCACAGAGACCCGAAACACTGAGGAGGTGAAATCTGAGTTCCACTGTGGGCTCCTTTCTCCTTCTCTCAGCACATCATGAGATTGCGCAAAAAGAAAGAGAATACCTGTCAACACGTGATTTTTTGGATGATTCTGAGTCAGACTCCGTTTGACTGACACTAAGGATGTTTTGGGGGGTTTCGCAAACAACCGCAATAAATAACATCGCAAGAAATCTTTAAGCTAGGGTTTCTCGCGAGACACTTTAAGCTCTTCCCAACATGTGTGAAGAAAAACTTTCTCTCATGAGACGCTTTCATTTCTTCAGGCTTTCAGAATGAGACGCGGCAGCGAACGACACGTGGTGAAATTATTCCAGCAATCTCTCGTTTAAAAAAAAAAAAAAAAAAACCCTCCTAAATATCGCCGTCACTTCTTATCACTTCTGGGTAATTGCCCTTGTCATGGCTGTCGGAGCGGCTCGTTTCATGGCTGGATGTTTGTTGTAGTTGGAAAGGGCCCCAGCGCTCAGGCATGCTTTGTTCCTCTGTCATGTTACTGTGGGAGCAGAGGGTAAGGGGGGGGGGAGGCAGGGAGGGATTTGTACTGTAACATTTTCGGGGCAGAGGCGAGCCTGGTTCCTTTTGTCTTAGAGACCCCCTCCAGACAGAAATGTGTTTTCCATCTTGTCCCTACAGTTGGGAGTTCATGTGCAGAGACTCTGCCGCTGAAAAAACTCAATTTCCTCTCTGCTCATTGGAAGACTGATGAAAAGGGGGCGGGGCTTACAAGCAGGAACGGTGACATCTATGATAATGAGATCTCACACACGTGTTTTACGAAGCCTCCAGTGAACAAACACCGACTTTACAGTGGGGTAAGAGACTTACTGCGATTGGCCATCGCATTATAACCACTAACAGGTGATGTGAAAGTAACACCAATTATGTCATTGGCATGGCATCTGTCAGTGGGTGGGATACATTAAGCAGCAGGTGAACATAAGACCCGCCGCGACGTTCTGATGACAGATGATCAAGACCCACCGACGGGAGATTCAACACAGTTTCTGCAGCTTTTATCAACGTTTTTAAGAAGTGCCATGGCCAGTCGACATTTTCGACCTACTTTCTGTCCGTACTAGTAAAAAAGCACGTAAAATATAAAAGAATATCAGAACGCCAGTCACGCGCAGAGCTAATTAATTCACTCATAGAACTGTGCATTTGAATAATAGCTAAATAAAGGAAAGGCTAATTTTGACACACCGCAGACACACTTGAACAAGCACTGTTGAAGCAATATTGACTGAAAGTAAACATGTTGAAGACTTATCTTAGCATGTTTAACATCGCATACTAGAGCCAAGCAATTAATCATAAAAAGATTGCAAACTTGATTCAGACGTATCTCATTTCTGAGGTACAACAATTCTGCAGAACTTTGATTCATAACATAAACTACAGCCTGTTAGCTTAGCTGCAGTTTATGCTATGATAAGGCAGATCCGGCCCTTCGAGAAGTTGGCCTTATGTGCAGTGTGTGTCTGTGACATGGTGGATTATGGGCCTTGTAGTTTGCGGTTATTTAGTTTTAGCTGTGGTTTATGTCACTTGGTGTCAAATTCTATCTTTTCCCAGCCGGCCACTTTATTTCTCCTTTGTTTCATGAAGGCTACTCATCTCTCTCTCACAGCTGCATAGAGGAGGTGCACAGTATAGTGTGGATATCTGACAGAAGTCCATCAGGGTGGGGCGTGTTTGGATATAAAAAACAGAAGGCTTCAGGGTTCGGGCCGGGCTCATCCCTAATCTCTCAAACTTAGGCTGGGTCAGGCGCTAACCATGGTAACAACATCTGTATAACGGCAAAAACTCAGAGCTTCAGCTAGTACTAACTAACCGTGTCAGACCCTGGGTTACTTTTTATATCTGAACCCAACCTAAGTGTGGCAGGTTCCATCACCAGTCTCTTGGACCCGGCCGAGCTTAGACAGAAAAATGAACTGGTTATGAAGTACAGCTAAACTGTACAAACTTTAGCAAACAGTTAAACTGTTAGCGCCCAAATGCTGTCTTACACACAGGCAGCACTTTTTCATTTCTCAAGTCCAGGACAAAGTCCTATATGATGTAAACTGAACGATGAGGTCGCGGTTAATTGTGATCTTAATTTTAGGCAAAAACGATTGTTGATTCTCATTTTAGCCAGAACCTCGTACAACTTCATACGTCCTTGAAGAGAACCTGTTTGAAAATAAACCGGTTACATTTAGCAGCTAAGTCAAAGAAAACAAAAAACGAACAGGTCGTTTCGAATGCTAAGTGCTTACGTAAGGCTAACATGAAGGAAGGAGATGCACGTAAACAATAAATCTTCAGTAAAGTCCTAGAAGTCTTTAACAATGAGCATTTAAAGTAGTACGAAGGGACTTTTCAGTCAAAAATACAACATTAAAGTCCTTTGTAACTATTCAAAAACCACATATATAATACAATACCATAACCTTTCGGCCATTTAGCTCGCGTTGTACATATTCAATGGCAGTAATAACGCATTCTTCTTCTTTTGTTTATCGCGGTTACATAGTTTGCGGCGGTAAAACCAAAGAAAACATTATTGGGATAAAATGATCATTTAAACCTATTAAATCCTACAATCGGGATAGATCCTTTTCCATCTGTAAAAAGTATCTGATACCTCACAGTTTGATCAGTTCTGTTGACATCAACATTCATCCAGTTATTAAATAAGTGCCATTTTTTTTCTCCTTTCTTTTTTTTTTGTGCAGAGGTGTGAGCGCTGATGTCGGCTTATTCATCTGGTTTTATGTCATAACAGAAAGCTTGACACTGAAATGGGAAAAGCCGCTATTTGTCACCCTCTAACATTAATATGATTACTGTTTCCTCCATTATCACACTCTGACTATAATCCCCACCGCCTTAAAAAACACAAAACAAGGTCACAAACAACATCCAGTTGTGCTAATCCCGTAAAAAAATCACGCCTGTTTTTTTCTATCCTCTTACCCTACTTGTCAGCAAAACATGATCTTTATCGACGACAACAATAAAGGCGGAAGAAAACAAAACGGAATTCAATACATGCTCATGATTCCGGCGCCTACAGAGAACACCTGTTACCTCCAGATGTGTCTCCCTACAGGCGAGCACACAGGGAGGTTGGCGTTTGAACATTGCGTATTGTCCCATCGGGACAATTGCTCAACAGTACGACCAAACACAATGGGAGCGGTCGGGGAGAAAGAACCAGCCCCGCTCAGTGGCGTGGTGTGACCGGCTGCGAGAAATTAGGATTAAAAATGTTCACAAAAAAGACATTTTTGTGAGATTTCTCACCAAAGTAGAAGCGAATCAAGCTGCCGATTTCTGGATTCATGCCCTCGCTCTGCACCCTCCATTGGTCTTGGAACCCCAGATTGCTGAGGTACTCGTTCAGTATCTGCAGAGGCTTCTCGTCGTCTCCGAGGCGGCGCACAGCTCCTCCGTGCAGCTGGACGAAGAGAGCCGGCGTAGGACATATACTGACGGGCTCCGGCCATGTCCTGGTACCCCCGGGGGTTTCCGGGTCGTGCCGGACAGATGCTTGGCTGGTTAGGGGTCGAGTCTGCGAGCTGCTGGGGCATTTAGCGTGCGGTTTGATTAATGTGGGGGTATCTGCGTTATCGCCGTCTTTGGCTTCACTTTCATTTAATGTCACTTTGCTGGAGGAAACACTGCAGGGGTCTGCGGTAGGCAGTGCCGGCGCTGAATGGGTCGGAGATGAGGTGAGATCTATTTCATCCGAGGAGCTCTCAAACGGGTCTGGATCCTCTGTTGCACTGTCACAATTTGGGCTCAGCACTGAAGACTCCGTGCCCAAACCCAACCCATCACTGAGAGAGTCCTGGAGCTCTGTGCTTCTGGATCCACCTGGGCTGAAGTCCTCACAGGTGCTGCTCTCTACATCCGAACCTGAGTAGACCCCATAGCAGTCTGCCGCACCCAGGCTCAAATCCATCCCGATGTCATTCAGGTAGACCTCAAACGAAGAGTTACTCTCAGTTTTATCATCCAGCAAGTTGGAGGACAATTTAGTCTCGGAGTAAAACTCAGCTTTGGTCATGCTGATTTCATCAACATGTCCATTGCTGTCCTTACATCTTCCACCCAGGTCGATTAAACCTGACGTTTTGCAGCTAATTCTCAGCACAGCCCCTGCTTTACTCCCCTCCAGCTTTGCTGCCACCTCTCCGGCGGTGGTGTCCACCATGCAGAGCACCGGCCGCGGGTAGGAGGGCGTGAGCCAGTCGTGGACGTGGATGCAACCCCGCCGGAGGTCCGATCTCACCCATGTCTTATCCGAGGCCTGGAGCTGCTTGGATTGCTTCTGCCGGAGGAAAGTCCTCCGATCGAGGCTGAGGGTGCTCAGCGGCGAGGCGGAGGCTGATGAGGCGGTGGAGGAGGGAGCCTCGCCGGGGGAGTAGCTGGTCGGTGGAGCCCCGAGCGACCGATTCCTCTTATGCCTCTGACGCCTCTTGCTCAGCAGAGAGTTGACAGAAGTGTTGCTGTTGACGGTAGCGTTGGCAACCTGGTTCTGATAGATCCCGTTCCGGATAGCGATCTGGAGAAGGGAGGTGGCCGCGAGCCCCTTGGCGAAGAGTTTCGCCTCTGCGCCTCCTCCGTCATCCTCCCCGATGGAAGGTCTCTTCCCAGCGGATAGCGGCGTAAATCCATTTGGCTTTACCGGTTTACAGTCGGTGCCAGGATCCGGTACCCCCTGTGGCGTGGATAAAGTTGCCCCGAGCTCGTTTTCCATTCCGTTTGCTCCGCTAGTTAGCAGGAAGAGCCCGCAGGCAGGTGACGGCTAACCGTTAGCTTAGCCCGCGCTAGTTACAACCTACTTTTAAATGGTTAGCTTAGCCTGCTAATACACTTGCGTGGCTCGTTCCGCTACATTATCCCGTTGCATAACGCGCCCGTTAGCTCGTTAACGGGAGCTAACCGGCAAGTCGACACGAGAAAACACTCTTCTAGTCGGTCGCCATGGAAGCTAGTGCGAGTATGCCGTTACGGAGCGCCGATACTGACGGTCAGCGGGACACGGTGGCCAGGGCGGGGTCTCATTGGATATGAATTATGACTCCTTCAGGTGACACCCAGAAGCTCGGAATTTATTATCTTACATTCATGAGATTCCTACGGAGCCCTTGAGATCGCCATTGGGGGATTTTTTTTATTTTTTTCTGTGCGAAGTTTTCATCTCCTGATCTTTCCTCTGACAATAAATTCTGAATTCCTTGTAAGGATTTCTAAGTCATTAAAATTAATACACATAAAATAATTACCCGTTCCGGCCCCCTTACATTCGCTACAAGTTCGGTAAAATAAATCAATCTCCTAGTAATATTTAACAACATAACAACACACTATACAATAATTATCAGCGGGCTGGAAATTATGCACATACTGTCATCTATTTTGATATTCAAATACATTTATTTTTCTTCAATGCACTATAATTAAGAGAGAAGTGTGACGATAGTCAGAGGTAGCTAAAATATACGAGCTGCAATGAACCTGCGAAGGCAACATGAACTGCACTTACATTAGTTAGTTATTTGACTCAGATGATGTAATTTTAAGAGTTGTGCCTTTAGTATGACATAATATTTGATGATATGGTCATATTTTATCAGGATAATTTCTAATAAAGTTCCCCACAATGATTAGTATTATTTGGCTGGATTAAAGCTTGTCTGTGAGTACATTTACAATAGTTGTAACAAGTCTACTGGCGCCATCTACAGGAATATAAGCTGCATTACAGTTGAAGTTGCGTTCTAAAGGTCAGTTGTGGAAATAATAATAATAATACATTTAATTTATGACCTTTTCCGATCATTTACTTTAATCAATCATTGTGCCTCACCAGAAACATTTCCTCTCTTCTCAATATCAATCTTCAAAACATATTTCGGAAAAAGAATATTTCAGTTTAAACCCACGGAATCTAAAAAAGATGCTGCTTTACAGGTTATTAACGAAAATAAGGGATAAAATTACATGAAGTAGTAGAAATGAAATGAAAAAATACGAAGATAAATTTGTAGAAAAATGCACACGGAGAAAAGTTTGTGAAATTCGGACAATAAAATGCTAATTATAACATAATAAAAGAATCAAAATAATAATAATGAAATAATAACATTAAGATGATACATTACACAGGATAAAATGCTTATAAATAGAAAGTGAAATGTTAATCGAGTAAAATGAATAAAAAGGTAAAAGCGATAAGCAATAAAATGAAATAAAATACCAGTCAAAAATAATGAATAAAAACGAGATCAGGATCAAAATAGTAAATAAAAATCAAGTAAATATATTTTTTTTAAATACTATATAATACAAATACAATTATAAAGTTATAAGACACTATATAAAACCCAGACTAATTAATTGAGTTTTTAGTTTACTTTCATAAATATCTACATTTTCAACTCCTCTCGGATCCTCTTATTAAAATTATATTTAAATATTGCTATCTACGGAACCCATTTCCCCTGCTTTTAGGAAGGAAAATACATGCTGTAATGAATTCTTTAAAAAAAATCATGATAAAAAAAGAAGAATATCTGATAGTCAGGATCAGTTCTAATGTCAATTAAAACCAGTCAGTCAGAGTATAAAATAAATCATATTTATGTCCTTTGAGGCCATGAAAGGAATTGAAAAAAAATCTATTACTGAACAAAATGTCTAAAAATTAATATAAATCATTATTATTGCTAACTGTGTTTGTTACATATAATCAATTTAGCATTTTATATATGGAAAATAACCTTTCAAGTTTTGTCATTTTGCATTATATAAGCAAAGTGGTATGAGCTGATGCTAGATAAAGAACTTTATTCAATGAAAGTGGGAAATAGTTTTGGTACACAATATTTATTCTATGGCGTTTGGATGAAATGAAGTAGAGCGAATAACGCAATAATAATAAAATGATTATAAAATTTATATTAATTAATTTAGTTTATAAAACAACCTTGATAAAGCAGCATCAATTCGTTCCTGCCCTTTACTAACTCAAAAGGGTGATTCCTTTGTTTATTTTTGTTAATTTTGCAACATGTTTCACTTTGAAAGTCCCCATAAAAAAAAGAAGACTTTATTGTCTTCACATCATACTATAACTTTATCGTCATAAACTACTGCTAATAGACAATTAGCAAAGTAGATGAGTGAATGAGTTCTTATTCAAGATTCTTTATTTGGTTTGTGTCAGGTGTGGTGTGTACATTTAGCTCCCTCTATTGGACATAGGTGGTATTTGCAGCCGAAATCCCTCCCTGGGGTCAAAAAACCCCATTTCGTCACACTTTGGGTCCATTTTCACTCCATCTTGTCCAAATGGAGATCCATCTGGTCCTGTCACACAAAAACTGTATAAATAAGATGAACTTCCTGGTACATGTATCAAATTTGAAGCAGTATAATCATCAAAGAGTTTCTGAACAAAGTCAATGTTTTACTGCAATGTAATAAAGTTTTTTTTAAATCTAAAAACATTCAGAAGAGGATATAAATATTGGATTTTTCGGGGGTTTAATCCCAGATTACTCACACCTAGTATCGGGTAGAATTCTACTGACGCTGAAAAAATAAATCATTTTCCACAGAAACCAATATTATGCAAATGAACCCGATGGCCGTGGAGATATTTGACATTTAGGTGACTCAGAAGAACCAGCGCAGCAATATAATAAACCAGAACAAAAGTTCTGTGATATAAAACACGCCGACATTTAAAGTCAGCGGAATCTGTGTGGTTTTTTTTTTCCTCCTGCGTGACGGACGTCTCGTCATCTTTATCTCTCACTCTCCAACAGAGGGCAAAGTGCACTGCGACACTTTATCACGCTCTCCTTCTCCTGCCCTCTCTCCCTCTCTCTCTCTCTCTCTCTCTCTCCCTCCCTCTGTTGAGTCTCCACCTCGTTCTCAGCACAAAGTCACACACAGACTTTCACTCATCCGGCTTCATATCGCTGTTTCTTCTTCTTTATTGCGACGCCGACCCCAAGGTAAGACCACTTCCTGTCGTCGAGACGTTTGGTTTGTCCTCTTAATCTGCTGACTTTTGTGGAGTTTGAAACACGGAAGTGCAGGCGGACCTTCACATTCTGTAAACAGTGGGTCATGTGATTGATGGCAGGTCAGAGGGGGGATTCAAAGTAGGAGTAGGAGCATCTCCGCCGGGGGGTCAGGGGTCATTAAATCTTACACACAGTCTTGACAGCCGTCTGTTCTTGGTAGACATTTGAAACACTTTCCAGTGGGAGTGCGATAATTCACCTTATTACCATTGCAAATGTACTTTCCTCCACCAGGAGAGAATGCTCCTGAGGTGGAGAGAATGCTCCTGAGGTGGAGAGAATGCTCCTGAGGTGGAGAGAATGCTCCTGAGGTGGAGAGAATGCTCTTGAGGTGGAGAGAATGCTCCTGAGGTGGAGTTCTGATTGCTTGAGGTATATTTGGAAACAAGCAGAAGACGTTACCTCACCCTCCTGGTTGGAGCAGACACGGCAAAATCCGATTGTGCAACTCAATCAGGAGTCTCTGTGGGAATAAAGCAGGGAGATTAGTTGAGTGCTCCGGTAAAAAAAAAAAGAAGCTTTTAGGGGAGGGAAGAGACAAAAAGACACAGATGAAGACACCGGTGGATGGGACGCACGATGAAGGCGGGTCAATGAGAGGTGTCACTGTCGATTTTACAACAAGAAAACTCCATTTGACCTCGTCTGCCGGTTGAATAAGCGTCCGATTCACTTCACTAGTGGAAAAAAGAAAGAGAGGAAGGAAAACAAAGATCCATTCAGGAATGTCTTCCCTTTAAAATGGGAAATAGAGAGTATAATTAGATGCGGCGAGCTCCAGCTCGAGGACTCTCGCTGCAGCGGCGTGTCTGCCTGAGCGCGTGGATGCGTGGTCAATTCCCACACTTCCGTTTGTTTGGGTTCCTCAGGCGGAGCTCTGACCAATTTAGAATCTAAAAATGTGGAAACAAAACACTCCAAGAATACATAATTGGAGAGTAGTCGCTCTGGATTGTTGGCCCAACCCTGAGGAGGAAACATCAGAGAGAAACAAGAGCGCCGCTTCGTTTGAAGACGACGTAGGTGGTGGTTTTTACCGCCGCCAACCACAAAACGTTTTCACTCCTTGTCTGTTTGTTTGTGAGAAGGATTACTGAGAAACTCCAGGACAGATTTGCTCAAAACATTACCCAGATGTGGATTTTGGCATATCCTAGAGGTGATGAAATTTTGGTGATGTAACGTGTTTCGCAGCATTTAAAAATGAAAGCCATTCGGAGTCTTAACGTCCCAATGTGGCTATTGATGCCTTTGATCGTTTGATACCTTTGATCTTTCTTTGGGAGTGGAAATGGGGGCTCAGTTTGAACGGCTCATTTGATTCCTTTGATGTTCCTTCGCTGGGGGCTCAGTGGGCTGAACAGAGACGCTGAAGTTGAAGGCGCAGTTGACGAGCGAAGAGATACTCAGAGTTTGTTGGACTTGGAGGTAGATGTAGAGGCTGGGATATCTCAGACATTAATTAATCATCTCCGACTAGATCTGTGCCAATTTTTCTACGAAACATATGTCATTAATGTTGAGCTAAAAGAATCTTGAAAATTAAAATCTAAATATGAAAATTGTAAGAAAATCCGTTTATTACGAAGACCTCGGCCGATGTAACAGGTTCTTCTAAAGGGTGGCGAGACGAGCCTCTGAATGACTGAAGAGTAACTTTTCGTGAGTGTCGAACCATCCCGCGTCAAAGTCAAAGACATAACGGATGTGGTCCCACACAATTATTTTACTTTCAGTTTTTGAGATGAAGAGTTTGAACTACTCGGCTTTCGGTCCATTCGGTCCCTTCTGAACCTGCGATGGGATTAAACCTGAAGCACGGTGTGGTTTCATTCACGCTGCAGTGGCTCTTCAGCTGGTTACTCCTGTACGCCGGTGAAAATGGTTTTAATCACTGTTTGCTCTGCTGTGGTCAAGTGTTCCAGGGTGAAGGCGAGGTTAACCACGGCTCTCCTCGCTCTCCTACCTCCGCCGCCTCGCTCTCCGACACGTGGGCCTCTGACGCCACCTGAATTCTCGGACAAAAGTTTTCTAGGGCTCGGTTTGAGTTGAGTTTGGGTTACCAGGTGTTGAAATTAGACGTTTTTGCAGAGATTTTCTACTGATTTCTGACAGATTTGGATGGAACTTAGTGATACTAAGAAATTGCAACCTCATCAAAATTGGTGGAATTTGTGATTTTATAAGGCTTTCATGACTTTGGTGAATTGGTACGATGGTGTCTCCTTATAATTCTAAGGTCATGAGTTTCCGTCTGCCCTTAATTCACAGCTTTTGTGCTGGTGAAGGTTCTTATATCGGTGTTTTCGGGCCGCATCATTGCTCTATGACTCATCATCATCACCACCAGCCACGAGCTCAATCACAGATTCCGGTGACTCAGCTTTTGGTTCGGTTCCTCATTTTCTTCTGGCGCAGATTTAGCGAAAATTCCTGTGAAAGGAGGTGAGGATTAATCAGGTCGACCGGATTTTAAATTTTGCTTGGGACAGAAAAGGGTTGACGTCACCCGGAGATCCAGCTGATGGAACCACAAGCTCGGAAGAAAACACCGAAAAGTCTCACTTCCCTAAACTTTTCTATGACTTTCACTCTGCGTTTCACTCCCTGTAGGGCGCACATGTGACCCCGGTCAGTCATGGAGGTCTTTCAGCGGATCGATCTGACCTACATCACCGAACGCATCATCACCGTATTCTGCCCGCCTGGATGTCCCGAGGAGATCTACACGCAGAACCTGCAGGAGATCATCCTCATGCTGAGGTCCAAACATGCCCACAACTACATGGTGAGTGGACCGAGGGAGGGAGTACTCCGATTACATAAAAGTAGATGTGCCAAAGAGTAGAAGTACTCAAATAAACGACTGATACGTTCAAAGTGAGCGATGAGGCCACATTTAAAGGTGCAGTGCGTAAATGTTGTGCCCTCTAGTGGTGAAGTTATAGATTGCAACTTATTTTACACCTCAACGTAAAAATCCTTTCATAAAGCCGTTGTGCACTTTGTCCATTCCAGGCTACTGTACAAAATGACAACACCACATGTGGGCCTCCTCTGAAGAGGTCTTTCTCACCCACTCGGGATATATAGGAGTGTTTCCGAGCAATTTTTATTTTCAACTGATTATACTCTAATTAAAACACAGTCAGGAATATTATCTTCCATTTATTCAAAGCGATTCCTTTAAAGTCTTACCGACTGCACCTTTAGGGAAACCTTACAGTTGCACGTTCTTGCACAGTTCCCTCAGGTTTTACTCTTCTCAGATGTTCTTCTTTCCTTCTTCAGCTCATTAACGTCTCACAGAAGAACAACTCTCTCTCCAGAATGAACCACAAGGTAACTCTTAAACACACCGCCGTTAGATGGTTCATATAGCAGGAAGTAGTTTTTTTCTGTTACAGTGATTATGGTCCGTCTGTCAGGTTCTGGACACAGGTTGGGTGGATCTCCTGGCACCTAACCTGAGCCAGATCTTCAGTGTTTGCTCGACGATGGAGGATTGGCTGCAAACGCATCACAAACATGTCGTGGTGTTACACTGCAGGGTAAACTGGATCTTCCAAACACGTGATTCTTTAAATGTCCAGCTGGAGCAGCTGAATGCATTGATTCTAGTTCTGTGGTTGTTCTCCACAGGGAGGTAAAGGCCAGCTCGGGGTTCTGGTGGCTTCTTACATCCACTTCAGCAACATGTCAGCCAGGTAACACAGACCATATCAAACATTTCCATCCATTGTTTGTTTTTGTCATTTTGAGTCATTATTTCTTCGTGAAGAAAGCGTTCCAGTTGACCCAACCCGATTTTAATCCGACCTGGCTCAAAAAGTATATTCTAAAGAGTAAGGGGCCTAGGATGGAGCCCTGGGGCACACCACAGGTCGAAGGACCACGGTGCAAGTATTAACCATAGCGATTAGAAAAGTTAATCTCGTAAATACGGATTTCTTTTGGCAAGTTCACGTATGAGAGGACTTATTGAACAGAATTAGGAAATTTGATTCAATAAAAAAAGAAAGAAGAGTCTAAAGGGGTTGAATAGTTTTCTAAAAGCAGGCCAAAACGTACCAAAACAGTTTTGGAGATTTCACTTCATAATGAAGCTTGTAACTTAAAGCTATTCTAATTAAAACTTATTAAAAAAAATACTTGGCCAAACAATTTGTATTTTTATGGTAAATTTATAATGTCTAAGATATGAAATTAATAAATACATTTGAAATATGAAACATAGTTTTCCAGTTTTTCCTCTTGGTGAGGACATTTGAAAGCTTAATATAATAAAGAGTAAGACATATTTAGAGAGTTGGTTTCTTTGAATTTGTTCCATGGATTTACATTTTGGATCAGGATTAAATATAAGGGGATTATTTTCTTTATATTATAACCCTAGTTTATTCTAATACCTGCGAGACTCCGGGCTTCATAAAACCCCCAAAAATATGAATTTCATTGCAGAAGCCCCTTTATAACAAAAAAAAGTGTCTAGTTCACGTCTACATCACGGATATAAAACGCACACCTTCGTCCCGACATTGTGTCATAATAGGTGAAAGGTCAGACTGAGGTAAATCAGAGAAAACGCTGAGGAGGAGGATTGGTTTGATTTCTACATTGTTCTGTGCACGGTTGTTGAGAAATATCTGATTGTGACCATTGTCCTCCTGAGAAAGAGCTGTGTGAACGAGTGCAAGTACACAAAGGTTTGTGAATAAGGGTAAAACCTGGTCTTTAAAGGGTCAGTTCACCCAAATCTTAAAGGAAATCCATAATGACTAACTCACCTCCAGTCATTTCAGCTGCCACCGCGACACAATGGAAACAATTGTTTAGCGAATACAGACGAATACAGAGAGGGCCTTCCATTCAATCTCTGTTCATCTGGAATTTGTCGGTGCATGCTTTCAGAGATCTTACGAATCTTACGAATGAGACGGGGCACACTAATAATCCAAGTTCTTAATTAGCAAATGACACCGCTTCAGTACTTACTAGGTGGCGTGTAGAATATTTGAAATATATTGAGCTCAAATCCAGGAGGGAGACCCTCCACTCAAACTAGGCTTATGTTGTCATCAACGGAATCCAGAGTAAACCCGAAAAAGTCCCCAATCCCCTGCGTTGAACAAGGCCTGATTTAAATGAATTAAATGTGAAGGTATTTCCGCTTAATTATTTGTAAAAAAAAAAAGAAAGAAAAATATGTGAGTAATAATAAATGAGTAAAATACCAACTTATTAGTCACATAGAGAATTTTAAGTTAAAGCTGAGGTTGTTTGAAACACATTTTGAGAGAAACACTGCCGAGGATTCGTGTTAAATAATGCTGAATATCTGCCTCTCTCTCAGTGCAGACCTTTCTCTGGACCACTTTGCCATGAGGAGGTTCTACAACAACAAACTGTCCTCGCTGATGACCCCGTCGCAAAAACGGTAAGAACACGGTGGATTGAGCAGGTCGGAGGTCAGCTCTGGTTCAGTTCAGAGGCTCAGATCTCTGATGGGGTTCTGCCATGACTGTTGACCTCAAACTGCAAGGTCACTAAGCACCTGATTTATCCTCCTGTGAAAACGCTACCATAACAAGGAGGTGATCAGGTCCTAAGACCAGAGGAGGACCTACAGAACATCACTTTTATCCAGTCATGTTGTGTTTGAGATGGTTCTGTTGTTTATCCAGCATGAGTTCATTTATCCGTCCCCTTTTCAGGTATGTCTGGATGCTGGGCAGTACGTTAAAGGGAGGATTGAGAATGAGTCCCTCTCCATCATTTCTCCTCTGTGTTGTTCTTCACGGTCTTCCCAAAACAAGGCCAGATGGAGGTAAGAGACAAACACCTGAGGAAATACTTCTAAGTACACACTAGCAGCCGGTACGTCTCCTCTACCGATAATTTGCCATAAAAATCTTTACCGTTAAAGAAACGATGAACATAGAAAATATAAGTAAACATTCTTCAATCCGACCGTCTTCTTCCACCTATCCGGGATGGGGTTGTTGGGGGTAGCTGGCCATGCAGGGTACTCCGAAAAAGCTCCCCAGCTCATACTGTGGGACCCCAAGGCATTCCCAGGCCAGATGGGATACATAATTCTGGAGAACTTCCAAGCAGATGCTTGGACCACCTCAATGGATCCTTTGAACACTGAGCAGTTCCTCCACTCCAAGCTCCGTCTGGATGCATGAGCTCCTCACTTCATTCAATTCAACTCAATTTATTTTAACATGTTAGAATAAAAGGTATGAGCAAAAAGTAAACAAACTAAAGTAGCAAAGAAAATGATCAACAAATATACAATTAACGAATAAACATGTATATACATATATATATGTATATATATACATATATATATATATATATATATATATATATATGTATATATATATATATATATATATATATATATATATACATATATATATATATATATATATATATATATATATATATGTATATATATATATATATATATATATATATATATATATATATATATATATATATATATATATGTATATATATATATATATATATATATATATATATATATATATATATATAGGCCCTTTTTAATTTTTTTGTTACATACACTTTTGAAAAACATACTTTCTTTTATAACCGTAGATAACTGAAAAAAAAAACCTTCAAAAATGTTTTCCCAGAATTCATAAAAAATACTGACATATACAGAAGAGTTTGAATTAAACCTAAAAAGTATCAAATAGTTATTAAATTAGCTGTTACAACAAAAAATTGTGAGATTCAATCTCCAGTCTCCTGCACAGGGGTCACCTGATAAAACTTGTAGATTATCTCATGTGACATGATCACATGATTAAAGTAAGCCTTTTTATTCCTTTAACTACACTGGCATTTTGTGTTTTTCACACACGCCCTGATTTTGTGTTTTTCACACAAGAAGATTGTTGCGGAGCCTAAACCCCATAGTCTTCAGACTGGACTCTAGAGGGAATACCTGACCCCAAAAGCCTCCGAGTACTCGCTTTGTGTAAGGAACTAAATGGTTTGAGACGTATGTGGGAGAGACGCCATGAAGATTCTAAAATAATCAGGAAAATCCATCCTGTAACATATTGCAGATAATTGCACAAATATTATGGTACGCTCCTTTGAATATTATGCCGCTCTCAGGATGAAAACTCGAATTGTGCTTATTGTACCGCGCAACTCACGCGGTTTTACAATTATTATCATTATTGTTATTGCATTGTCTTTGCATGTAATCCCGTTGCGTCAAATATTGCTCTATGAGTGAATATCGTCACTTGCCGTTTTGCATTTTCTTTGCATGTAATTTTGCTGTGTCAAAAAAATGCTTCTTACTTACTGTATCCGTGTAGCTTTTCATTGACGTTGTATTTAACCGCGCCTTGTCCAAGAAATGCTTCACGTTCTACTCGCAGCTTTGAATTGGCTTTGCATGGAATCATGCCGCATCAAAATTTTTTATTTGCGTTCTAATTGCAGCTGTGCATTGACTCTGCATGTAATCATGCCACATCCAATACTCACAGTTTTGCATTGACTTTGCATGTAATCATGCCCTGTCAAAAATTTGCTTTGCGTTCTACACGCATCTTCATATCGACTTTGTTTGTATCTCACCGTGTCAAAAATTGCTTTTCATTATATTTGCAGTTTTGCCCTGGCTTTGCATGTAATCATACAGTGAGAAAAATTTGCCTTGTGTCTACTCGCAGTGTCACATCGACTTTGTTTGTAATCTTGCCATGTCCGAAATTGCTTTGCATTCTACTTGCAGCTTGCAAGTAATATTACCAAGTCAAAAAAATTTTCTTTACAATCTACTCTTGCAAAGTGCTTTATAATAAAACATGACACAAACTAATGCCATGAAACCATGCTGAAAAATATAACGAATAAAACAGAAAAATATAGACCTAAAACAGAAAAATACAGAGAATAAAACAGAAGGTTAAGGTTGAAATCGATAAAATCAAATACTCTAAACTTAAAAATATTAATTTAAACATTTGCATGCATTGTACTCGCAGCTTTGCATTGACTTTGCAAGTATTCATGCCGCGTCACCAAAATTTGGGGCAGTAAGCGAGCAGAAATAAGATAAATTAAACAAAGATTACTTTAATGATTTTACTAAAGGACCAACAGTATTGAACAACTAAGAAAAAAATAATTCACAGTCCGAATCCACAAGGAATGGTGAAGCAGAAGGTAAGAAACACGCAGAGAGGAATGAACACAGAAGATCCACTGAGGGAACATGAACGAATGGACAACAAAAACTAAAAATTTTAGAGAGGGAGGAGACTCTGAAACACAGGTGAACTTGGAGGAACAAAAAAACCAAATATTGAGAAGAAATGGGGGTCCTGAGAAGAAACAACAGCCTGACAGGGGGGAACAATTAATGACCATTGATGTCACCCATTTTTGCACAAATCACAATTTTCTTAGTAGTCTGAAGCAGCTCTTCCTCCTCCTAGGATGCTGTCTCTTCCTGAGAGTCTACCAGAGTCTCCAGGCAGTTTGCACGTCAGCAGTTTAGTAAGAAAGCGCATCCAATCTCAGAAAAATCTCCGGAGACGGTTAGATGTTTCAGAATAAAACATGTGTTCTCTTTTATCCATGTCAGCCATGTTAACGCGGCTCAGACAGACCAGCTGTACTTTGTGCTCCAGCCCGCTCAGCTGCTCATGGGGGACATCATGGTGAGTAATAGTACATGATCATGTAGGTTCAAGCACAAATGTATAGATTACTATAGCTGTCACATTTAAGTCTATATTTGGACCCAGAGCAGACTCTGAGATGAGTGGTTGTGGTCTAAAGTAGCTTTTAATGTGCAGGAGGAGTGAGGGAGGCTGGCTGCAGGTTGATAGTCTTGAGGAGCGAGCAGCAGAGGCATGCGAGGAGGTGGAAGGTGCAGCGTTCCTGAGAACAGAAAAAGAATAATTTGGATGGTTACAGGAAAAAAAACGAAGGAGAATCAAGTTCAAGTTCATCAATAATCTGGAAAGGCCGGATGCAACCATATGGGTTGTTCAGTAAACTGGCGATGATATGAGGAGAACACAGTGTTGATATGCAGCTGAGATGATTGTCTACAGGTGTGCAGCCCAGTCAGGATTCAGGTTTATGGCGTCAAACTACCAACCTACAGACAGTTACTAAGAGACGAGAGAGGAAAGGGAACAAGAATAGGTTCACTTAAGGGGCTGATAACGTATTATGACTACATAAACCCTCCACCACAATTAACGTCATGAAGGACTCACAATCAGCTCTTTGAGTCCATGTATCTCACTGGAGCGGAATGTGTACAGGTAAGCATTAGAACCACCAAGGAATTGTGTGGATGATGAGGTCATGTGACACAGTCATCAAGTCTGAGTTCATTTAGAATTCATCTAAAGATGGGAACATCTTGACACACCTCGGGTTCATCTGGCAGTACCAGTTATGCCTACCAGTGTGGCTCACTGGGTGGATTTTCCAAGCCAGTGAGCCGGCCTTCTTACCCATTTAAAGTTGAAGAATAGGTTGAGATTATTTTGGCCCCAAAAACTCTAATAATTCACTTTACCTGCCAAACTCTGAGCTCCAGCTGTCCCGATGGAACCATTAACTGCTTCCAGCTGGAGGTTCGATTTGTCTCTCACCACTATATCTACATCGGACCGCCAATTTGGACCTCAGTTCTTCTTTACACAGATCAAATAACCTACATGTTGTCCTGAACATTGAATATCGTCACTGAGATACCCTTTCAAGGTGCTATCATGTCAAAAAGTTCCACCCAAGTTTCTGGGTTTTTTTTCATTGCAATTTTTGGAAACGAAAAACAAAAATTACTTACTCGGCTCAGAGGGTAAATTATTGCATTACACTGCGTTGTCTCCTCAATATTAAAACATTTTTGTGTGTTTTCCTTTGAGTTAGCTGCTAACCACTACTAGCTGCTTTTAAGACTTACGGTTGTGAGAACAAATAATATCTCATCAAAATGTTATAGGCCTATCCTCCACGTTTACGCAGATGTCCATATGATCATTGCTACTACATTCGCTGCTGTTTCAGGGATGGAGCAAATCAGATTTCCCATTATACTTCCACTGTATTTATACAAATGGGGTCCATTTGAAAAAGCAGACAAAGACTTTTGTTCTCCCATTGTCAGCTGGGAAAAGCTCCAACCTCCGTGCAAATGCCAAATGGTTACAGTAAATCAAAGAATAAATGGATTTCCATGCATTAAAGCAGAACATAAATAACACGCGTCTCTGTCTTTCTGACTTTAGGTGGTTTGTTATGACAAAAACAGCCGTTCTACAAGCCGTCAGGTCGTGTTCCGTCTCCAGTTTCACACGGGCCTCGTTCAGGGACACACCCTCACTTTCTTCAAAGCGGACCTCGACTGTGCAAGTGAAGGTATTCAAACCACCTGCGTCGCTGCCAACGCTTTGCTCTTTATCTGTAACTGACTAATCCTTCAGTGTCTGCCCGCCGCCTTTTTCCACTGTAAATATCTGTTAACCTTGGACCCGTTATCAGTTGTGTAGGTGTGGAGTGCACATGAAAATCTGTTGTGCCAAGTGAAAGGCCTCGTTTTGTCTTTTTTTTTTTTCCCAGATCCCTGCTTCCCTGAAGATGGAAGAGTGGAGCTGTTTCTTTCTGACAGCCCTGAAAATATCAGAGGTAATATTTTTATTTAATCAATTGCTGCTACGTCTGCCACAGATCTGATTTTGTCCTAATTTGGTGCATATTACTCCGCTCAAGATGTCACAACTTGTATTTGTTATATTTTATTACAATTGTTCATATTTCACTCATTAGTGGGGCTTTTTTAAAAAAAACAACAACAGTTTTTCTTTAAAATTACTTCAAAACCATTTGTCTGATTATTTCCAAATTTGCTCAATTGAATCTCCATAAGGAGATCTATCTTGCATGTATATATAATTTCACTATAATTGTTCATATTTTACTCACTGGGGGGAGCCTTTTGTAGAAAACACAGTTTCTCATCTTACTGTTCCCAACTTCCAAGTCCAATTGTGTCTAAATTTAGCCCATATGAATTGATTTGACCTCGTAGAAATAGCGAAGTTGAGTCACTTTTGACTGATTGGGGGCTTTTTGGGTATATACCTCTGCTGTCAGGGACAAATTTATGGTACCACAAACATGAGGCACGAGGCTTATCGGAAGGTCGGTGGTTCTATCCCTGGACCTTGCTTGGTGTCCTTGATTAAGATGTAGACCTCCAAGTTGCTCTATTTGTGACCAGGGTGTAACCACACCTCTTGGCCAGTGTCGGTTGCGATAGGCTCCAGCGACTCATGATTCTCCCTCGACCCTGGACAGTATTAGTGGTTACAGAATGACTGAAGTATGCAGGTGAAAATGAGTTTCAGACGTTTGGCAAAGCTCTGATACAGAATCCAGAACATTCTGGTCTAACAAGTCGGTTTTTCTGTGATGCACTCAGTCCTGGGTCAGATGCTTTAATTTATTGTTTCTATAGGTAGAAACTTGGGTAGAAAATGCTACGGCAGTTGGGGTTCCAGATGTTAGTGTGTGAACATTCCTAAAAAAAGCTCTAATGCTTTCTACTGATCCCCGGTATGTTTGTAAGGCTGAAGCCCATCTCTTACTTATAATAATTTTATATACTTTACCGTTCATGTGCTTTATCTTTTTTTTATTCTAAAACTTAGTCATACACAGTACAACATGGAGTCTCTGGCATTTGACTCAACGTTGATGACGAAAAGGTGGCGAAAAGAGCTAATTGCCATTCAGGGTCTGCTCAAAGACTCAATGGATCATACCACTGGCCTAATGGTGAAGTCACTTCTAGGTTTACAATTACAGTCTTAGGGGGCCAAGAGTAGGATAAGATTTCGCAGCAGGTCAAATCAACTAAAGTGTTTCAAGAGACGATCATCAGTTGGGATGAATTAATTCAGAGATTGTATTCGTCAGTAAAATTTGTGATATATTTGGGAAAAGAATAAATACCCAGTTATTAACACTACAACTAAACCTAATATCCAATTGCGGTTGAATATGTTATACTATACATCATGTGGTGCTACATCACATTGTGTTTACTTAAGGAAACTGTAGACACTTTATCAGCCTGCATATTGGCGCCACTCTAGGGTACACTTTTATCATGTTTTATCAACCATAGACATGTTCAAGACGCCACTTACACAGACATTTCCTCAGCCATGGGGCGCCAGGTGGGACTTTTCCCTCCCACATTGATCCAAGATTCCGTTCAGATCACCCCTCCAGGGATCAGGCCATGTGTAATCTGTGGATCAGCAGAGAGGAGGCTAGAGAGGCCTAATAACAATATCCCAAATGAGAACCAAAAGTAATACAGATGGACTGGAACCACAAATAATGCTTTAACCCAGACAATGATGAAATCAACATAATTTGAAAAATCAATCTGAAATCATAAAATGTTTTTTGTGTTGCTCTTTTTATTATTTGGAAGGTTATTTTTTCATTCACAGTCATGAATTTGAAGAATGAAAGGAATTGTTATACTTCACATTCCAGGTTAATTTCACATTTGAGTGGAATTGATATTCCTATTTTATCCAAAACTCAAACACAAGGGTTAAACAAGGATAACAAATAAATCTTCTTTGACAACTTTTTTGTCAAAGAAGTAAAATGATCATTAAAGACTAATGGTGACTAAATCAACATCAGTGTTGTTGATGACAAAAGAAAGGATGAAAATGTAGCTCAAAACTAACAAAAAACAAAGGAGAGGAGATAAAATACCTGGAAAATAACGTTTGTTTTTGTTTTTAACTGAAATCTCTAAAAAAATGATCACCTTTTTATTGGAGTTAAAGAATAGTTAAATTACCAGCAGTTTTCTAAGTAAATTTGTTTAGTTTGATTGTTCATTTCATAAATGAAATTACTTCTTGGACAAGTTTTTACATTTTTACATAAAGACAATGAGGAGATCACCACAACGTGACCAGATACGCATCAATTTTTTTGTAAAAAAATCTATTCCAAAAAAGAGAAGACAAATTTTAGACTGTTTTTCTGAGTTATATTTTCCCCCCTGTAATTTCTAAAAAGATTTTTAATGAATATTTGTAGCTAAAGAAACAGAAGTGACATCACACACACACAGAAACACATACACACACACACACACATTATTTGCCAAAGCAAGAAAACCACACAGACATGCTTGATTTGGTTCCTGTATTCATTTTAAAGGGTTTTCTTTATGTGGACCCCGATTAAGGTCCCCAAGCTGTTAGAGGTCCACAAAAAGTGACTGTGTAAGCAGATTAATAACCCCATAATGCGATGAATGCCAGTTCACACAAACACACACACACACAAACACATTCACACAGTTTTATGAATGAAATCTACACTCCCCACCCTCATATTAACCCAGCAGGGGGCAGTGTTGGACTCCAGGAGGAGCACGGAGCCAAACTGGCTCTCAGCTCCTACTATCAAACTCGTCGCCTCTCAACAGGAAGTAATATGAGGGGTTATCACACACTCACATCTTACTGGAATTTAGATTGTAGATACTGAACAAAGGCGACAACACACATACACAGACACTCACACACTCTTGGGAAAACCAGCGGGCACAAATACACACATTCAAACCCACACAAATAGAACAAGATGCAAAAACTTAATTTGTGGTCAAATTATGTCATAAATCAGATTTTAGAACTTGAATTAGCTAATTTTGTTATGAACTGTGTGTGTGTGTGTTTGTGAGAGTGTGTGTTGTTGTTGCACTGACTCCTGACCAGCACTGCTTCTTTGTCTGCTGCTCTGTTTGTCATTTACATGAGCAGGCAGGGAGCTGTGGCACAACGGGCTCAGTGTGGTCCTGGATTACGACACACTGGACCCTTCAGTCAGACGAGATTCCTATCAGGACGAGTCTCCTTCTCTTCACACAGGTGAGGATTTTTAGGGTTTTTATGCAGGGGTTCTATATTCTTCCTGTCTTTCAGTCTCTCTCTTTTCGTGTCATGATGCCCCTGATTGAATCAGATTTAATCGGAGATAAGAAACAGACAAAAAAGTTGAACCAACATATAAACTATTGTCGTTAGAAAAGTATTCACCCCCCTGAACTTAGTTGTTTCAGCTTAAGCAGTAACATCTGCATCCAAATCTTTTCATTCCTGGAGATTAGTCTCTTACGTCACTATGCGGGAATTTTGGCCCACTATTCTCTGCAGACTTGCTTTAGTGCTTTCTCACTGTAAAAAAAAAGAAAATTTGTAAGCTGGTAACAAAGAAAATGCTAAATTAAGTAATGTATCAATTGAAGTTGTAAATACATTTCAATTCAAGTTGTTTATTTTTTAAATAATTTCTTTTTGAATAATTTTTTTTTTGATAAAAAAAAAACTATTTACATTGTATTTTATTTGAGTTCGCTGCAGGAATCAAATAATGTCATAATTGTGCCCCATAATTATTCTTTGTTTTTTGAAAGAGATTTGAAGAGATCCAAAAGCAAGAATTTTACTTGAACTTTATTGAACTTTAAGAAATTTCTTCAGCTAGTAACCTAAATTAAATTCAGTATGTTTAAGAATCTTACTTATCAATTTAATTTGTAAACACATCATTTAATGGAATGCTAACCAGATGAAGTAGTTTTTTCTTTTTTAAAGTGCATATTGGAGGGTTAGTGAGCACGAACTGATCTTCTCAGGTTCCCCCAATACTTCTCAAAGGGGTTAAGGTCCAGACTTTGACTTTATTCCTTTCGATTCATTCTTCTGATTAGTTTCGCTGGAGACTAATGACCTGACAATCTCCCTTAGAAACTTCTATCCATCAAACAGTTCCACTTTCCAACCGTCAGTCAGATTCTCCCAACATCTCAGAGGAGAAGTCGTGGGTAAATTCAGATGAGACATAAGGTTCTTTTGGTTTATCAGCGACTTTCTCTGACTCCTGGCACCATTAACTTCTGTGAAGTGAGATGTTTTCTTTGGCTCTCCTGCGACTTCCTGAGCGAACCTTCACAATGCTCTTTGAAGAATTCTGGAAGGTGGCCCACTTCTGTGAAGGTTCGCATTTGTTCCGGCTCTTCTCCATCTCTGGATAATGTGTCTCACTGTGGATCTGTGGAGTCCCAGAACCTTAAAAACAATCCTTCCCAGAAATTCTTTTGATATTGGCATAGTGTGCTACTGGTGAAGCCTCATGATTCTGACAGAGTTCAGCATGAGATCCATGAGAGCATGAGATTCGTTACCTTTGAATAGCTTTGTCCTCTCTAACGTAAAGTTGACCTTTAGTTGAGTCAACTAAGTCATGTCCTAAAACCTAAGGGTGGGGAGTGTAGATTTCATTCATAAATAAAGTTTGTGTGAATGCGTTTATGTGTGTGTGTGTGTGTTGTGTGTTTGTGTGAACTGGTATTCATTGCATTACGGGGTTATCAATCTGCTTACACAGTCACATTTTGTGGACCTCTAACAGCATGGGGACCAAAAAGTAACCGTATAAATTGAATAGTTTCAGATGTTTAATTGCGTTCTCCCCACAGATTGACCCTAATCTCCTTTTTTTTTATCCCCGAAAAAGGGATGAAGAGGGAATTTTCATCGCTGCCTTATTCGCCGTAGATCCTTCGTGTTAACCCGATAACTCATAAACAGTTTCATGGATAATTTTCAAATTTTTATAACCAAATAAACCTTAGTACAATGAAGAACTGGAGTGATCTGGGGAAATGTTGGTTGCATATTTAATGTTTTTTGTTAAATAGATCTGTTTCATATGCTCTTTATTTTCTAAATAAATGTCTCTAACCATGTAATTCAACTTGAATATATCTAATATCAGTCAGATATTTTAACTAAATTATTCTGTTTGGATTCAACAGATAGCATTATCCGAAAGGAAGTTAAATGACTAATTAATTAATAATACTTTGTAATGCAATTAAGCTAAATATTGTAATCCTTCTAATTGATTCTAACAAATAAAGTTTTCATTTTTAGAGAGATTTAGTTGAGCGACACAAAGTGCCGCTTCTCTGGTTACTTATTTTGACTCTTATCAAAAAAGCACCTAACGCAGCATAGAACTCTATGGAATGTTCTCCCTGTCTTTAAGTGTGGTTTGGCGCATCAAACAGATCCCGCCTCTGAGCGGGTCTGTTTGGCCTCTTAGCCTTCGCCGCGGTCGCCGCGGTGGCTAATTGTCTGGCCATCAGTGCGACAGCTTACAACTGCTGCAGCCACAAAAGGCTCCTTCACGTTCCTGGGAAACTTGTGTGACGACAATCATGTGGATGGAAGCAGCCGGAGAGTTTGGAGGTGGCTGTTTTTCAATGAACAACACGGAGACAAACGCAAAAACACATATCGGTCGCCTCAAACAATCACTTAAAGCCACGCTGCAGCTGTTTCATGCCGCTGCTAAATCCGCCCCATGTAATTTAGATCGGCCTGGCCTGAAATGTGGAAAACACAGACACACATGGCCATTACATTTAACCACCGCCACACACGCATGAGCATAATGAGGATGCCGGCTAGTTAGCGATGCAGCCAGGCCGAAGAATGTTGCTTTCAGCCACAGGTGGTTCTACTTTACCCCCCTCTATCACTTCATCTTTTCTTCTTCTTTTCCCCTTTATCTGGTCTCCTGTTGTTTTCAGGTTCAAGTTGCAGGTTGTCCAAAGCGTCCCCCATCCCCCCTCCTGGGCAGAGCCCGCCCCCATGTTTACATTCCCCTCTCCATATTTGGCCGGCTCAAGGTTCTTTTGGGCTGCTATTCCTTGAAAGTCTGCGGCGCACACATTCTCCCACCTGCATGCGTCTGCATGCGGTCGAGTGAATGATCCACCTTTCGACGCTCTGAGGCGTTTTAATGCATGAGCGCACTCTCTCTCTCTCTCTCTCTGCAGAAAAAAGTTACCTGTGTCAGCTGGGACAGGATGCAGGGGGGGGGAAAGAGGCGAAGCGTGGTGACGGTGAAGGCGGAGATTCTGGACAGAGTGACATAAGAGAGGGAGAGAGAGGGGTAGAGAGAGAGAGAGGGGAGGGGGGTGTTAGCACCTTAAGAGAATGCTTGTCTTCTTGTAGAGACAGAGTGGAGTCCAGCAGGAGCAGGGGGAAGCCTCTTTTCCCATCATCCTTTTCATTCTGTCCTTTCCTCTCAACCAGTTTCCTCTTTCTCTGACTCCAGAGGGGTTGGGGGGGGCGGCGGCTTCATCGAGTTTTCCCATCCTGTTTCTAGTCCGCGGCGGGATCAGTGAAAGTTTTACGCTTCAGTGCCGATAAAGTAAGCAGCCTTTCCTGTTCATTACATCCATGATTGTGAAAGTTGTTCCGAGCGTTTGATCGGTCCGAGCCAGAGCTGGGTTCTTCTGTCGGAGCAGCTGTAGGGTCTCACCATGCATGTCTGGTATTTGAGTTTTATTGCCACTCTGGACTCGAGCGTCTGCGCTCGCACAGCTCTGGTATGCTCTGCATGTATTGCGAGAGGCAGTCTTATCTGAATGTAACGGGCTTTATCAGAGGAGAATTTGTTCTCTGAGTCTGGCTTTTATCTCCGATCTGATCTTCATGCCTTGACCCACATTTATTTGGACTCAGATAGGTGTCATGACCTCAGTCGCAGAAAAATGTCATTGCAATGACAGTTCATCGTCAGTTTTGATAGAATAGTGATGCAGGTGTTCTTATCCTACGCTGGTTGCTGCGGTAACAGTACACTGTAAAAAGAAAATTGTTGATCAAAAAAATGATTTCAACTGGTAAAAACATGTTGATAAACTTAAAATAATTAGTAACCTAATTTCAATTAGGTATTTATGTTTTTAAATGAATGTTTTAGACTCTTACTTTTAAACTACTTAATTTAATTTAGGATACTGATTGAAGTAATTATTTTAAGTTTATCAACATTTTTTTTTTTACAGTACATGATAATATCCCAAATATCACAGTTTAACATTGAGGAAAATCTAAAATTTAAAAGAGTAATTAAATATTTGTTTATTATTGATGGGCAATTTGGAGATTATTTTATTCTTTCAGCTTTTTAAGAAAAATATTCCAAACTGTAAAAAGAGAGTGGTTGGTGATTTGAAAAAAAAACGACTTCCCTTGTTGACACACTCAAATTAAGTTATTTCAACATATATATTAGACTCAATAATACCTAATTTAGATTGTTTTTAAGTGTATTTTCTAAATATTTCAGCAGTTATTGAGAATAATGTTTAGTCTCATAAATATGACTCCGAGCAATGCACAAGAAATTCCAATGTAACTTTGAAAATGGCAATAACTCTCAATACTTATTATTATATATACATCAATAAGTCATAACATTCTAACCACTGACAGGTGAAGTGAGAATGTCTTTGAATATCTTGTTAACACGGTTACCTGGCAGTGGGCGAACATTTTGTCCTGAAGTTGTCCCTTGTTGTGTTCATGTGTCTGATGCAGATATAAGAAGTTGTGCAGATATGGATTTCACAAAGAACATCTTCTTATGACATTATTGTAATAAATGTCACTATTTGATCAACTGGCTAAATACCTTAGGAATGTTTTCTTTTTCTATGTAAATATTTGCCCTGGGTTTTAACTCTCAGGCTACACGCATGCTTCCATTAACATCTGGAAAATCCTTTAGAGCAATTTCAATCATGAGAGAAGGGGAATGAAGAAAAGATAAATGTGCCCCCAAGGAGTCTGGATACTGGTGGTGGTGGCTTATGACTCTTCTGAGACCGATGAATAATAAGGTTGATGGATCTGCCAGGACTGTGCAGGGATGGGGTGGTGGAGGGTGCACGAACCACCAGAATGAAGGATGTAGATGGATGTAAAGTCATATTTTAAAAGAAAGCACCAGATGGTGATGGACTAAGCATGCAGGTGTGACAGTGATGGATGGATGAGGCTTCATGAACGAGCGCAGCTGATATCCATTCGTACCCTAGTTAGTGAAGCAGGTAACTGAGACTAAGCATGTGACAAAGGTGAGGATAATAGAGGTGAATGAGTAGAAACTGTGGCCATAGTGCAGAGGAAGATAGTCTTCCTCACTGAACCTTCGATAGATCTCCATTAGATCGAAGATGGGTGATGGAATCAGAATGAATTTGAAACCATTCTTAACAGAGACATCAGGAGATGGCTCACTTTGGACAGCCCAAGGACTCGCTGAACAAGTCCATATAAAATAATTCTGGATTAAGTTAAAGGTTCTGGATCTTCTCAAGCCAATAAATCATGATGGACTAATAAGAGGAAAGCATTGGCATAAAATAATTGAATTAAGATAATATTTATTGTGAATAGAAGCTACACTCTCTTTACAGAAGCTTTGGTATGGTAGCTACTAACCACTCCAGACCAAGAAACACCTAAAAAGACCTTTAGTTCTGGAGATTCTCTGACCCGGTCATCTATTTTTCAGAGTTTGGCCAATGTCAAAGTCATTCAGATCCAAACACTTTACGAATTGCTTCCAAAAACATCAGTTTTGTCAGGACAAAATGTTCACTTGCTGTGTAATATATCCCAGCTACATAGAGGTAACCGTGGTAACAAGATAAACAATATTTCTGACTTCCCTTGTGACTGTTCAGTAAGGGATAAAAAGACAGTGCTGAACAAAATAATTGTCTTTTTTCACTTTCCTGTTTCATCACTGACAACAGGGACTTTGTCTCCACAGCTCCATCACATGTCCTGGACCCTGGAGACCCTGGAGATGGCCGCTTGGATGTGAGAAAGAAGAGTAGTGAGGAAGGACCGTTGTCCCCTCTGACCTCAAGTTGCAGCGACCAAATTCAATCTGCCAGCAGCGACTCGGGCCTCTCTGTTGCCTCTCATTGTTGGACCAGACCGGGACAGAGGAGGGGGTCTGCACGGAGTACCCAGCTGGGAAAGCTGGTTGCCGGGGTAGACTTTGAGATTGCTCAGCCTCTTCTGGAGGTCATGGCTGAGCTTGCTGCCAGTGGAGGGGAAGGAGTCATGGCTGGAGACGAGTCTGCAATGGGACTTTCTGTCAATGGGGAGGCTTCGTCCGGCGAAAGGGAAACAGATATATTGGATGACGAGGATGGAGGATACACAGCTCCTGCCTTAGATATTCCCAGCTCCAGCAGTATCTGCTCCGTCTCCTCTGAGAACTTACCTGAGACACAAACTGACTACTCCACACAGTCCTGGGTTAGGCAGCAGCAGACAGTGGATGTGGTCACAGAGACCCACTTTGATGGGGGAGGGAGGGAGGACAGGATGAGAGAAGTGAGGTTGCCACCTCTGGTTGCTCCTGACACACCAACTCGAGGAACCTGCAGCAGCAAGGCAGTGCGAAGAGGACTGGTGGATAAGGAGGTAACACATAACGGGCGAGTCTCACACAGCATAGAGTCCGTCAATGACTCTTCATCCTGCCAAGAAGAGGATCTGGCGTCACTAACCACAGAAATCGATGAGTCCATTGAGCAGCTAAACCAACTGATTTTGGATTTGGACCCCACTTTTGTTCCTGTTCCCACCCGCTGTGCCCCTGTGTCTCGCTCTGCCTCCCTCCACAGCCACGGCCTCAGCCCCAAGGGATCTACCCATCAGTCAGGTAAGACCAGAAGAAGAATCGCACCATATAATAAAAATATTAGCTTCACACCTGGATTATCCATCTGTTTAAACTGAAATGACTTAACATAGGTGATAGTCCACCTCGCATTGTTTGCCTGATTCAGGTTCTGAAACATCCCCTGGTAGACTGCTTCACACCTCATGAACCTTTGCAGTCCAAGTCTCAGGCCCTGGTGGTTTGCTTGAACTTGCGCAGAGAAAGGCGTTGGGGGTTGATGGGTTGGCATCAACCACAAACACCTACAGGCTGAAATATCTCTACTGGTACCAGAAGGATTGCCTTGGCATTTTGTAGAATAACATAGATCCGTTAAGTGTGCCGCAATGAAGACTCTTCTCTGAGTCGCCTTTTTTCTTTATGACGAATAAAACAGAGGTGGAACAGCGCCCTGTTTGTTTGTGTCATGAAATATCGTATCAATATGGTTATGAGTTTGAAATTGGATGATGTTTGATTGAATATGGGGTTCTGTGGGGTCTCGGTGGAGGTTTTCTCTCAAATGAGAGAACTTGTAGTTGGTTTATGGAATTATTAACACATTTACGCAAAAACGACTACGACTCAGATTTCCATAAAACCTGTCTGGAGGATTGGTCATGGGGCTGAATGGATCTCATGAAATGTTGGTGCAGCACCAACTAAAGCGATGGATCTGTTGGGCCTTGGAGATATGCACTCTATTCAGTTTTATAGTATTTTCCTTTTTTTGTCACAGCAGAGTTATTCATTGCTGTCAGACGTGACAAGATTTTCCACAAAAATAACTAAATACCCCTAAATTGAATCATATTACTAGCCACCCTTTTTACATATATCAACTGTTAGCATGTTTAGCACCTTCGCAGAGAGCTACTAGCATAACTGTAAGACAGGAAACATCTGCATTTCCACAAGATTCTTTTCAAAGATGACAATAATGCCTGTAAATTAAATCAAATTACCAACTACCTTTGAACAGTGCTACTGTATACATGTTAGCATGCCAAGTGCAGTTTCACTAGCATGCGTGTGGACTGAGATGAAGTCCACCTTCTCTGCATTTCTATTTGCACGACTAAAAATCTACAAATGTGGGTACTTTGTTGAATATAACTGTGCAAAGCACCTTTATGAAACTCTACTTATACTGAGACTGAAAACAGTCCACTGTGAAATCATTTTTGGCCCAAATTAAGAAAATACACATGTGCCAACGGCCTGGTGCGCAGATGAAGCTTGTGTTGTAGAGCTCAGCCCAGCCAGCTCACACAGAGGAGCATTCATAACCCAGACTGAAGTGCTGCCCGATTGTGGAAATCTCCACCTGAGAGGGCGCGAGACATTCGTGCTTGTTACAGACGGTGTGTTTGTTAGTGTGCATGGTGTTTACTGAGAGGGTGTAAGCCTTTGGTTGAACAGGTGGTGGATATTCCCGCGGTGTAAACAGTGTCAAATCAGGACCTCTGGTCTCCGCACAATGATGTGTTTACTCTCCAATCACTCTTATTTCCAGTGGAAACATACAGAGCCTGAACTTGTCTGACCTCTCAGGTTGAGCTGAGGCCACCAAAACATTATAATAACTAGTCCTACGCTGTCGTACCTGAAGGCAAGGTTATATCCCCGAAAACCCCCATAGCCCCTGCGTTGTACAAGAAGTCCCCCCTTGATAGAACTCCTCAAAAATAATTATCTCAAACAGTCTATATTGACAAAAGCTAACTGTTTCCATGAAGTCATTATGTTTTGAAACTAGAGTCCCGACTGACTCAATCATCATCACCCCCTTTCCCCAACCCCCGTTCACACACAGGGCAAAAATGGACCACAGAAAATGGAGCAAAGCAGGAAATATAAAATCAGTACATACGATAAAAATAAATTTAGAAGCAATATCTTTCCTTACTCCCACACAGCCATTCCTATCCACACCCGACACTTTCTTCTTTGTCTTTCAATGGTTCCCTCCCGGAGTCATCAAAGCGGATCATCTGTTTCCATCCATAGGCCGGTACCCTCTACCGCTGATGGTACTTATTAACTTGAGCCTAGACTGATCCGGTCAGAATCAGTCTCCTACTCCTAATATTGATTTGGCATTGGTTTTACACCGGATGCCCTTCCCGACGCCCCAACCTTCCCCATTGATCTGGGCTTTGGATCATTACTAGAAGTACACTGGATTGTGACCTTTTTGTGGCTGGGATACAAAAAACCACCATGGGGCTCACTGCCTCGCCTACTGCTCATACTAGCGCCTTCTTCGTTTGACAAAGTTCAGTTTGAAAGCGAACCAACCCAAATGAAAACAAATTTCAGCCCCCAATCAAACCCAGTCCCCCAGACCATAACGTTTGAAAATTACCTAAGTTGTGTGAACTTGAGTGATTTATGTGATTCTGTATCAAACATCCATCCTAAACCAATCAAACTTTATTCATATAGCAGCCGTCAAACAATATTCATGCCATACAGGTGATAAGTGAAGCAAAACAGATTGAAAAAGAACATTGGTTCATATTCCAGACCCGCGCGTCGCCTCTCCTTAACTCTTTCTTCTCGCCGCCGTCTTCGTACCGCCATACCTTACAGATTTATTCTTTCTCATATCCACTGGGATGCGACCAGGAGGAAGAGGGAACATTTCTTCTGCGACCTCTATACCTGATTTATTATCTGTTTGAGCACCGCAGGTCATAGGTGCGCTGGTGATGACATCGTTCACTGCTTCTTTGCATATAGAGCAGCTGTTCCATCAAAACTAACCTCCCAGTGGCCCGCTGGAGAACATGGGACCCCAGAGAAGCAAGAGGAGGCCCTGAATGATGTCTGTCAGGGTCTCTGCAGTGGTTAGCAATGACCCGCGGCCAGGGTCGCTGCTGACATTTAACCTCTGACACTGTGTTTTTGTACACTGTCAGGTCTATGACAGGTCCTTCTTCTGATCGTGGAATCCGAACACAGGAAACGGAGAATGCGTGTTTGTATGAATGCGGGTCAGTGAGTTGCTCAGAAGGCTGACTAATCCCCCAGGCCGTTTTTGCAGCAGCCACACTAATATTTCAGCGCAGCATTGCGGCATCGGTGTGTAGAGGTGTGTGTAATGTGTTTTTCAGGCTGATGTTTTGAGGCAGGAACCTGTAAGCCATCAGGAATGCTTTTGAAGTTTGTCTTTGCGGCGTGTTTGCATCATGTCTTCCTCCTCCTGGTCATAACCTTGGAATTACAGAAGAAACAGAAAAATATCCCCTCATCAGCCCCTCAGAGGGTTCCTCAGCTCTGCAGGACAGGGGTTGGATTAGTTTCAACTGAGCTGAGATGATTGATGTCCACCATGAAAGGTGAGCTCACAATGCCCCTCTCTACAGTACAGCTGATATGGACCATCGAGCCCGGTCCCATTTATGGTGATCATCTAAGACGACACCAGTGGACTTTGGTTTCTGTGTTTTTGGTGTGAATACAGACTGGAGCGTTTTACTGCAAAATTAGCCGGATAGATTACTGTCTCTGTTTTTGTTTTAGCTGTTTTGTCTAGTTTAGCTTTCACTCTTCGTGTCTGTACGGCACAAGATGGGGAGTAAAAGTAACAGGTTGAGTTGGTTCTCCGGTAGGATTGGTTGGTTTAGTTGACTGCAGTTGATCTACTTAGTTCAGTTGGTTTGATAAGTTTAGTTCTGTTGGTTGGTTTAGTTGGTTCGGATGTTTTCGTTAATATAGTTTAATTTAATGGTTTGCTTGGTTTATTTAGTTTATTTGGTTTGGAAAGTTCAGTTGGTTTAATTGTTTTGGTTAGTGTAGTTGAATTTGTTGGTTTGGTTGGTTTATTTGCTTATTTGGTTTGGTGAGTTTATTCAGTTCAGCTGTTTTGGTTGGTGTAGTTTATTGTTTTTGGTTTAGTTAGTTAAGTTGACTGTGGTTGATTTAGTTGGTTTGGTTTGTTCACTTGGTTGTTGGATTGGTTGCTTTATTTAGTTGAGTTGGCTCGGTGGATTTAGTTAGTTCTATTGATTTTGTTGATTTGGTTAGTTTTGTTTGTTTGTTTATTTGCTCAATTTGGCTTCGTTAGTTAGTTTTCTTCAGTTGGTTTGATTGTTTTGGTTAGTGTACTTGAATTTGTTGTTTTGGTTAGTTCATTTGATTATTTTTGGTTCAGTTAGTTTAGTTGACTGAGGTTGATTTAGTCGGTTTGGTTCGTTCACTTGGTTTGGTTAGTGTAGTTTACTTTGTTGGATTGTTTACCTTATTTAGTTAAATTCTTTCAGTGGGTTTAGCTAGTTTTATTAATTGTGTTGGTTTGGTTTGTTTTTTTGTTTGTTGACTTTAGCTTTATTAGGTTGGTTAGTTCTGTTGTTTAGGTTAGTTGAGTTGACTTTGTGTGTTTGGTTGGTTTATTTAGTTGAGTTGTTTCAATGGGTTTAGTTAGTTTTATTGATTTTGTTGGTTTGGTTTGATTTAGTGTCGGTTTAGTTTGTTGGTTTGTTTGTTGATTTTAGCTTTATTAGGTTGGTTAGTTCTGTTGTTTTGGTTAGTTCAGTTGACTTTGTTTATTTAGTTGAGTTGTTTGGTTTGGTTTGGCTTAGTTTCATTCATTTATATTGTTTATTCGCTCGATTGATTTGGTGGCTTTCGTTTGTTTGTTTAATTCCGTTGACTTTGTTTGGTCTGCTTCATTCAATTAGATGTGTAGCTTTCCTTTTTTGCTTTCTTAAAAATGATTAATTGCTTTATTGTAATTACATAAAAATTTAGGATCCTACAGCCAGTACACCTGAAATGGAGCACCAATTGGTTGATTTCTGTTGTGGCTGGTTTGGGTTGTTTGGGTAGTTTTGGTAGTTTTGTCAGCAGGATTACACACTTGTGGATGGGTTTCCAATGAACTCGGTGAAATGTCAGTGTGTGGGTCAGGAATGAAACCCATTCTATCTTGTTATGTCACCGCATCCCAGTCGGTGGCTGGATGGATGTGTTAACCGATAAAACAAATTTTTTGAATTTCATCTTTCTTTCTCCTGGTATCTGAAAAGAAAGGCTGATTGTCGGCGAACATGTTTTTCCGCCCTGATGTTCTACCATCTGCTCAGTCGCACCAACTCTGTCCTGATGATAGGAGCTTCACACGGCTGATAATCCAGCTGATAGAGTCTTTTGTCGGAGACAAACACGATGAAGTTGAACCCATGTCGTCACCTTTTGTTTGCCTCGGTGACATCTGGTCACAGCAGAGCGTCAACATCATTTCATGATGGTGTTCTTTTTTTGTTTGCTTTTTACAAGAACAGACATAAATGTTTGTGGATATAAAATTTTATAAAGGAAGACACGACTGATTCTTTTGCTTGATGAGGTTTATGATAATAATCTATCTGTACCACCACCACCCTCCCACCTTCACCCGTCTTGTTATCTCTCCGCTCCACATCAGGTTGGAGGCAGCAGAAGCAGATCACCGATGTGGTGGACTACGCTGGGTTTCATAGTCCTGGATCCAGAGGGGGTGGTTCTCTGAACTTTAGAAGCCCCTCAGACTACAGTCCCTCCTCACCGGCTAAGGTAAACACAGTTTCCTCGTTCACCGCACTTTTACTTAAACACCCATAATCCAGCATTCTGGTTGCAAGAAGCAGGAGTTTTATGTTAAAAATTAAGCAGTTGTTCTGACCCGGTTTAGGAGTTTTGGGAGCGCAACGTGGGGATGAGGGTAGAAACAGGAAGTCTTTCCTATAAACAATGATAAAAAATTTTGCAAAAATAGAAGCCTGACTTCAGGGTGAACCATGGCCTCTGCGACAAACAAAACCATGAATCAAAATCCAAACAGAACCGACAAAAAAAAAGGTTTTTGAACCCAGTCCCTTAGATTAAACTAAAACAAGATGTTACGGGCCTTATCAATAGTTCAATTCTTCCTGCAATTTATTTTACAATAAACTGATTTGTACTGATTTATAATCCGGGCCTGAGCACGAACAGAGTTTGGACCCTGTTGTAGTGCAAGGAGTTCTTTTTATTTTCCGCCAAAATGATTTCCTTTTTGGGGCTTTGCCATACTGGAAAATCCTGAAATTTGGCAGACACATCAGTGGGAGGTGAAATTTCTCGGCAGAAGGATAGGTCAAAAGGGCTCCACAGCGCAACTTAAGAAGGATAACATTTTGTACTGATGTTTATCTTTTCAGAATCTGCCAAAAAGTCTCCCGGTGGGATGACGTAAACCATACAGGAAATCTTTCTATCCTAAAGGGATGACTATTTACAGGTAGATACAGGGGTTTCACAGTATCCAGATTAGATGTTACACCCCTCGAAATCACACTAAAGACTGTACCTAAGATCAACATACAGACTCAGGCAAAGTTTTAAGGTGGTTAATTGAATCACTGCTGGCAGACTGAGGTTCTTGGACCCCAAGAGGGCTAGTAAGGCAGGTTGGTCAGGACACCGGGTCTCTGAGGCAAGAAGAGAATCACCAATACTAAATATACTGAGACAAGTAGAGCTCTATACCGGTAATGAGTGGAGGCAGCAACCAGGGTTCTATCCTGCAGGGTTTGATGGTGGATTGAAGGTAGGTTTGGTGAAGACCAGCCCACATCACCAGTTGGAGTCAAGAACAGAGTCAGACATACTGGACAGGGGAAGAGAAAAATGCAAAGGGGCATGACACATTGAGTGTTTAAAAACCTTTCCAACAACCTTCTCTAGCTTACGGGTCGGCAGTGGTGCCCAAACCATCACTCACCTCCCCCAGGCTTCTGGCTGGTTTCCTGTCCTTTGTGGACGATGTAATATCAGATTCATTACTTGGACAAACATGATGACACAGCCGTTATGATTTGGTCGATGACGTTTATAACCTCGGGCTGGCTTTGGTCTATTCGATCTCCACTTGTTGTTCCTGGGTTTGGTCTCATTCCTGTCTTGTTTAAACTTACTGTCAAGGACTCTGATCTCTTTCTTTCCTTTTCTTGGACCTGTTCTGATGTGTCTTGAACCCTCTTACAATTTAATTTAAAATTTTAGCCCCTGTTTTCCCTAACAGTCTTTTACCGGGGATTATTTGTCTCTCTCGAATTTCTGAACGTCCTCTGGTTGCTATCAGGTCATTAGAGGGCAACCAAACTTCAGGGAGTGCGTATCCACTAAACACATTTAAGCTAGCAGAT
The DNA here is from genome assembly GCA_037951165.1 of Lophius americanus. Lineage (NCBI taxonomy): Eukaryota > Metazoa > Chordata > Actinopteri > Lophiiformes > Lophiidae > Lophius > Lophius americanus. The sequence goes on along the minus strand of JBBDHG010000144.1, from coordinate 492,125 downwards.
GCATGGTTAGATAGACTCTCAAAGTCTTAACAGACTGATCTCACGGATAAAAAGGTTGGTAGACGGCCGGAGGATGAGCAGGATCCAACGATGCTGACAGCTTTGGACCTCGGCGTCTTTGGAAAACACAGCAAACTTAAAACTCACACCTCAAACTCAAAGTCCACAGTTGGTTTGTGTTCAATATTAGAATTTGAAAAATATGAGAATCTACAGCTACCCTTACAGCTTTGCAACCGACCCAACTCCCATCGGAGGATTTTCAGGCGCGTCCAACTAAACGGAGACCACAGTCTTAGCCTATGGGCATTACGACCCGACCCAGATAAGAAGATTGATGAAGAATCTACAACGGAGGCTGTAACATCCCTACATACAACCTGCTCATTTAGCAGCTAGCTGGTTAGCATCCTTTGTACAAAGTTGTTCCCACTGCGACGGGGTTAAAGACTGAAGAAAAGATTTTGGTGATGTCGCCTTCTTGGATGACTCAAACGGAGTCAGGAGTTTGTCGAGCCCAAACATGTATCACTATTCTCAAGTGTATCCATGAATGAGAGGCTCATGTTTGTGACAATTCCGGTAGAAATCTTAGCTAGCTTGGCTAGCTAGCTTCTATTAAAAACAAAAAGTAAATGCACCTCAGGTTCTGAGCAGTTGCGCAAAAATTGGATTATTTTGAACAAACAGATCCTGAGTCAGTGGAGGAGGCGTTGCTGTCAAAGCAGAACAATCCGTATAGATACATAATAGGACTAACTTACTGTTGATTTTTATCTGAACTGTTTCGGACTCTGAGATCCCGATAATATCTGTGCAGAGGTTTCTCCTCTCCTTCCATCTGTCTCCTCTTTGTTCCAGACTTTCTGCTCTTGCCCTCATTCTTATGGCATGAATGGCTCAACTGTTTACACCAAAACACAGGCTGTAGCCACACACAGATCACAAGACTGATGTCTGCTGGTGTTTGTGTGTGTGTGTTAGTGTGTGTTTGTGTGTGTGTTCTTACCCCATAAGACCATAAAGTCATGTTACTGACTTTCCCCCCCTCATTGCTCAACTTAATTGTTTTCATTCTGATCTCTTTGCTAAGCATGGGCATCACTACAAAAACAGCAGCATGGACCATCAGGGACACGCAGACACCTCTGACATCATCCTGACGACCCCAGCCTTCCCTGTGTCCCCGCCAACGCCATATGGTAAGAGATACTTTTTGAAACGGACACACCTGGATATGTGGATTTCGGAGACTTATCGTTATCCTGCTTTCTCTTCCCAGTGAAAACTTTCTCGGACAGTTTTCAGCTCAGGACCGGTAGGCAGTGGGACCAACACGGTTGGACTCAAGGTACGCATTCCCAAAGATGTGTGTGATAATATGTAGGTATATGTTTGAGCTCAGAAACCCCTGATTGCTGCCAGGCAGGGTTGAAGAGATGACTGGAATGTCCCGCTGGCAAAATCCAGCACAAACCCACACACACTCACAAACACACACGCACACACTGTACTCTGCTGCCATTGGCCGGATACGTGGGCATGGCCCTGTTTTCGGTCGGTCACGTCTGGCTAAAGGCTGACACATGACTCCATTCAAGAATTTAGAGCCGGAAGAAAAGCTGTTGACCAAATGAAGTGGGCTTATCAGCAGCGTCAACGTTGTTAATGGCTACTATGGTGAGAAATGATATTCCAACACCATCTTCTCCGTGACAAGACACTGACGAGACAACACCGACATTATTAAACAGTAACTATGACTCCGAAGTCGGGTTATGGTGACAGCAGGCATAGGAGGGTAATCCACGACCCTTTCTCCAGCCTTGCTATCCACCCAGTTGGACCTGCCCAGATAACCTCTCTCTCTAAGGTTGAACAAGCCACCTTGTGAAGGAAGTGACAGGGGCTCAGAACTGCCCCCCCCGGTCTACATGTTGAAGAATCCTAGAGCAAGATGTTGAACCCCAAATTGTTCCCAGTGGCTGTTGATGATGGCGAGAATAGGTTACCGCTCTTGATGAGCAGGTTGCTTCTTGCATTCTAGCCTCTGTCATCACTGTATGAATGTTTGTGTGACAGTTGAATGCTGTATCGTTGCAAAGCGATTTGGGTTAAATGGGTGAAAAATGTTAAATGGAAATCAAAGAATAAAACTGCATTAAAATATTATTTGATGGCAAAATAGAAAGTTCTTTGATGCCACCACCAAAGGGGACACATAGAGTCGTCCATCTATCCAAATGTAGACTATGGGGAAGAGTCGGTCCACAGCTCCTTAAAAATCTGAAAACATTTAAGGACATTTCTTCGATGCTTCGCTGCAGCCCTGAAGTTCTGAACCTTCTTACTGGTTTCTTCATTTTGCTTACTTTTACATTTTTAGGCACATTTAAACTTTGATAGCGGTTATGGTCTGTCTTTATCAGCACAGATGAGTTATTCCAACAGTAATCGAATCTGAATCTGTGGACACAAACGTTCTTATTCTAAACAAGGCCTTCAATCTCATCCCAATCAGCAAAGGTATATCACTGAAAAGCCCCCAATCACCTGCGTTGTACAAGCAACCCCCCCTCTGATTGAACCCCTTAAAATTAAATGTGAAGTTGTGTTTCAATAACAGTGTTTCTCATAAAAAAAGCTCCCCGTAGTAAGTAAAATATAAACTATTAGAGTAAGAGATGCAATATATATATATATATATATATATATATATATATATAAGATAGATCTCCTCAAGTCGATTCATTCATTCACAAATTTGGACTAAATCGGACCAACAGTTGAGAAATGATGTCCTAAAAATATTTGTCAATAAAGATCCCCCTGGTGTGAAAAAATATGCAGCCAACCTTTCCCAAAATCGATCCAGTTCTTCCTCACACTACAACATATGATATGAAAATGACCCATGTAAAAGTTTTTGAGTTAACCCGTTAACATGAAGGATCTGTAGCGGTGGCAAAGATGAGGATTCCATACTATTCCCCACTTTCCAGGCTCATAATAATCGAGTAATTCTTCTAATTGGACCTGATGTGAAGTGGTTTTCTTACCTGTGCTGCCCCGGTTGAGGTGGATTCCCTGATCAGGAGTGTTTCTGATGTGGCCCAAAAGATGACGAACTACATGTGGGCAGGTTGAAGCCAAAGCGAAATCTGTTTGAGCTGTTCATTGGTTCTGATGTGATAAGAAGCGGTCTGACTTGGATACGGGTCTGAAAACTGCAGGACCCATCTAGTAGCTGGTTCCTCTGAACAGTTTCACCTGGTAAAGCAAATAATTAGAAGTCTTTGCACCAAAATGTTCTTAAACTTTAAATAAGGAAGAAGCCCGAGTCTCACTGAGAAAAGAAATAATACTGTTTTTCTCTCAACTACATTAATAAAAGCTTGACGTCAAAACAAAGTCATGTGACTAAATGTGAGACAAAAGAAGTGGATTCGACACGGGACTCAGATTAAAATTGAGGAATAGCTGATTAGCTATCAGGCCGTAGGACAGCTGATGGCGGCTAATAATAGCAGACGTTTACAGAGGAAGAGACCACTGCTGGCAGGATATCCACTCACGTCCTGTTCTGGGAGGGGACAGGAGGAGAGGGGAGGGTCTTTTGTTGCCGGGACATCCTGCCTGAGGAGAGATATGCACCACACAGCTGCAGAAGGAATTTCATCGTAGCGTCTTTCTGTGGAAGTGTCTGGTATCTGATCGGGTTCCTGTCGTAGATACGGTCAGTGCAGAGGAAACAGAACACGTCACTTGACCGATACGAGCGGCAGACGTTCACTGAGAAAACGTCGCCGAGAACTGATAACTGTGCTCAAACTGAAACTCAGCTCTCTTCTGAAACAAACACTCACTTCCTGTTAGCTAGAGAGTTGGCCAAACCAGAAAGGTTTGGATGTTGTCAGGCTGGAAAACGAAGAGCAGCTGTGTTCAGTTTGTGGAAATGTGTTCCAGCGCTGACTTCTTCTCTTTCTATTTATAGAGACTCATCAAACGACTCGTACCGCAACATTCACTCATGCAAAAATGAAAATCAGTCATTTATTCTTCCCACCGAAACGATCGCTTGAAAGGGAAAGACCAGGTTAGACGATTTGGGGACAGAGTGAGAGAGGCCAGATTGAGATGGTTTGGACCAGTGAAGAAGAGGAGGGATAGTGGATCTACTGGTAGAAGGATGCTGGAGATGGAGCTGACAGGCAGGAGAAAAAAGGGCAAGACCAAATAGGAGGTTTCTGGATGTGGTGAGAGAGGACACTCAGTTGGTTGGCGTGACAGAGGGAGATGCCGAGGACGCGGCGAGATGGAAACAGATGATCTGCTAAAGGGAACAGCCGAAAGAAGAAGAAGAAAAAGATGCTGACTCGACATATTTCTGTTTTCACCAAATTGCAAACTAATTTAATACACATTATATTCCATTTATTCAAAGAAATGCACTTAAATTTAACACCTTTAACAGATAAAGAACATAGTTCTAAATAAAATAAACTGCAATGATAAATAATAATAGTAATCTTTATTTAGATAGCAACTTTATTCTACTTTACAAACACAGAGCGCAACAGAACCAGAGAGAGAAAACCAAAAACCCAAACATGAGTCCGTTTATTTTATTTAAAATGATCAGAGTTGATGGTATAAAACAAGAAAATACAGATGTGAGTCAAACTAACAGCCAGTTAATATTAAGATGAAGAAGAAGAAATTAAGACGGTTAAAGCAATGAAATAAATACATAGAAGGGATTAACGTAAAATCTAAGACTAGAAGGATATCAATAAATCATTATTTGAGAAAGTTGTCAGTGTTAATTATTTATGCTATAAGAAATTATTATTGTCACGAAACTAACTCAACCCAAGTTAACTTATTTCGTATATTATTCTTTTATTTAAATATCAGGGTTGTTTACGCGTTATTTTGGCAGTTTTCCATTATGATGAATTCTTAAGTCTTATTATTTTAAGTGACGTTTGTTAAAACAGGTATGAAGCTTGTTTTTTGAAATCAAATTAACTTAAAATTTAATATTAACTCTTATCATAAATTTCCCCACTGTGGGACTAATAAAGACCTAACTTATTTTATCTTATTCTAACTTAACCTTATCATATCTTATATGAACTTAACTTTATCTTATCTAATCCCATTTTATATTAACTTAACTAATCCTATCTCATATCATATTCTATGATATCCTATAATAACCTATCCTATCTTACCATATTTTATCTTACCTTATCTTATCCTATCTCACATTAATTTAATTTAATCTTATCTTATCCTATGTAATACTAACTTAACTTATCTTATCTCATATTAACTTAACTTAATCTTATCTTATCATATTCTATGATATCCTATAATAACCTTAATTTAATCTTATCTTATCCTATCTCATATCAACCTCAACATAATTTTATCTTATCTTATCTAATATTAACTTAACTTATCCTATCTTATATTAACTTAACTTACCTTACCTAATTTTATTCTAGCTTATATTTACTTAACTTATTCTTACCTTACCTTATCTTATCTAATATTAACTTCACTTATCCTATCTCATATTAACTTAACTTACCTTACCTAATCTTATCCTATCTCATATTAACTTAACTTACCTTACCTAATCTTATCCTATCTTATATTAACTTAACTTACCTTACCTAATTTTATCCTAGCTTATATTTACTTAACTTATTCTTACCTTACCTTATCTTATCTTATCTAATATTAACTTAACTTATCCTATCTCATATTAACTTAACTTAATCTTATCCTATCTTATATTAACTTAACTTAATCTTATCCTATCTTATATTAACTTAACTTACCTTACCTAATCTTATCCTATCTTATATTAACTTAACTTACCTTACCTAATTTTATCCTAGCTTATATTTACTTATCTTATCTTATCTTATCTTATCTTATCTTATCTTATCCCATAAGCTCACATTTGTAAGCCGAGACCATCGGAGAATAAATGGACCTTTACTTTCTGTCGTCCATTTATTGTTGACAAAAGCAGTCTGGTATTTATTTTGACATTTTGATCTGTATTGGCAGTCGGAGCCGTTGGGCCGTTTTAAAGGGCAGTTCTGCCTGTTTATTGTAAACATGTTTGTCAGAACTGAGCGGCGGCAGGATGGAGAAGCTGCAGATGACAGAGAAAAACACCTTATTCTTTCTGCGGGCTGGATGGACAGAAGAATTAACAAAGGACAAAGACTATCTGCGGCTCGCAGACGACAGTTTCCTGTTTCCCACGTTAAAAGCAGACGACGTTCTGGGAAGCACCGGGATGGAGCAGTCAGAACCGTCATTTAAATGATATTTTATAATTCCTTGTATAGAAGCTGTTAAAGTTGTAACAGTTTGACCCGCGTGTCATGTGACCCCCACCAGAGCAGATCCCCGCTGGGCCATCACCGGACTCACCAGACTGGGAACGCCGGAATGTTGTGTCTAAAAACTCAAGATTTGAATCTCATGAATCGACACTGATCGGCCATAACATTACAACCACAGACAGGCGATGTGAGTAACAATCTTGTTACCGTGGTTACCTGTCAGTGGCTGGATGTTCATTAATACGCAAGTGAATATTCTGTCCTGAAGTTGATGTTGGAAGCAGGAAAAAAAAGGACAAATGTAGGATGGGATCATGTTGGACAGATAGTGATGGCTGGACGACCGGGTCAGAACATCTCCAGAACTGCAGTGTATGTTGCGTGTTACTAGTCTGCAGTAGGTAGTCAAGTCTAGTGTCTAGTTTAGTACGTGTCTGATTCCACAGAAGAGCTCCAGAAACAAATAGCAGAGACAGTTGATGCTGGTTCTGATAGGGAAGAGACAGAACCCACAGTAACATCTTAAATAAAACTGAAGTCAGTCGAAAAGAGATAAGGAACATCAAAATCAACAAAAACTGAAAATGTCATGTTTATGTTACGTCTGAAGATTGCAGCGTGTTGGAACAGATTTAAGACATTCTTTCCACACTTTATACTTTACTGCAAATTCACTGTAGCGTTCTGTCATGCACCGACGCTTGAATTCTGCCGCTGGTGCCGTTTCATTTCCTGGTGACGACAAAGCGCGGCTCTCGAACGTTACGTAAGAAACGCTTCCTCTGTGGTCGAATCAAAATAAACAGACATATATATATTTATAAATATAAACACAACGCCTCTCAGCCAGAGGAAGCAGGTTTCAGCCAGAGGAATGCAAATGTTGTTCAGCCCAGGCAGATGGGCCGTTCAGACAGACACTTCACTGTCTGAGGCTCAGGGGTCAAAGGTCAGGAGAGAGTGCGGGGGAGAGCACTGGAAGGACAAGGGAAAGCTCTCCGTCTCCTCCAGACGGTTGGATTCATTGTCAAAGATCTTGAAAAGATGAAGTTTCAAGTGTCCTTGTGGATCATGAACAGGTTCTGAGCAGAGAAATTACTCATTGTCTAAATGACAACGCTCCACTGAGCACTTGAACGCACCACCACTGATCCCAACGTAAAAAAGGAAAATGAGAGAAAACGACTAGCAACTAATCCCAAATTTGAATTTTCTTTTTTGTAGTTGTAGCATGAATTTAGAACAACATAAAGGTGTTATATCATAAAAAAAACAAAAAACTGATTTATTGAGTGATAAGTAAGAAAAGTAAGAAAAAAAACTAAACAAATAAAATAAATAAAATTGAGGATGATGACAAAAAATCAATCAATACATTCATTGTGGGGTAAGATAGACAGATTGAAGAGCTGAAAATTAAGCTTATCAAATCATTCGGAGTAAAAAAGATTAGCTAGTTATGCTAACGCGCGTTTAGTTCTTGTTTCAGTTTGTCCCCAAAAAGTCAGCGTTAGTCGACACGTCCACCGCAGATCCTTCCTGTTAGCCCGATAACTAAAAAAAACGTTGTATGGATGTTTTTCAAATTTTACACCAACATAGAACTTAGTTCCAGGAAGAACTGGAGTGACTTTGGGAAAGGTTGGTTCTAAAATTTTGCCACTAGACGGAGCTTTATCTCCAAAAGATTAGCTTCAGATTTTGTTTGAGAAGATCAATCAATGGGATTGTACAACACAGGGGATTGAGGGCCTTCTTGGGCATATACCTCTGCTATCAGGAATGACAGTGTATGTCTAGTTCTTGAAATTTAGATGAAAAGATCACTGCCAATGTCGTTTGTCTAGCATGCTCATAAACTGTTCAAGAGGTAGAAGCTAGGCTTTATGCTAAGCTAACTAGCTCCTCTAACTTTTTCCTCCGTCTTTATTCTAGGCAGATAGACGTTGGTATGAGACCGAACAAAAGGACACTAGGGAACAAAGTAGAACAACTTCCCTGAAGTTTTTTCTAGTCTTATAAATAACTTCTCTGAAGTTTTTTGTAGTTTTATAAATAACTGCTCCGGCCGTCGGCGCTGAGGGTCACAGATGGACTGAGCTGATGTCCGCCGCGGCTCGTTTCCTGTGACATGGAGATTAAAGTCAAGCATGCAGAACATGCTTCCCCTGAAACAAAAGTGAACTCTGCACAATTCAATCAAGAGCTTCAGGGGTGTGATTTATGGCGTCCTGAGATTAGACACATGGCGGGTGACGGTGTGTGTCTGCATGCCTTTGTCTCTGTGTTTGTGGCGAGCAGATGGTGGGAGTGGACACACATGCCCTAACAGAGAGACCATAGAACACCCCCTCTCCCCTTCCTCCCACCAGCACCCTCCCCACTTGACCAACTTCTCTCTTTCTGGTCCATAAAAGGCCACACACGACCTCTGACCCCACTGGAATCCATTCCGATTGGGTGAGAGTGCTCGCCAGTGGCCCAGCAGGAACAATGCTCAGTGGTCAGTCAGAGGAAGAGGAGGGCGGGAGCGAAGGAGGGAGAGGGGAGGGGAGGGGGGGGGGGGGACGTAGACATGCATGAAGAAGAGGGAGGGAGTGGGGGGAGAGAAATTCTCTCCCTCTGGACCCTCCCCTCCATACAAACCCACAAGTCGATTAGTGTCACAACAAACGGGGAGCTTATTTTTCCATCTGGTGGACCAAAGGAGCGGGGCATGGCGGCGAAAAGATCCAGCCCCTGAAAGGAAAAGCCCGAGTGAGTCTGGGTCCGACCGGTTTTCAGCTGGAGAGGAGGGAGGTTTCAGAGCGGGAAGGTGACAAAGCGTACCCGAGGAAACCCGTCCACATCATGACCGCGTCTCTCGGTATGTAGATAATCTTTAAAGGGTGACTCCCGACCGGTTCTTCTCTGTTTTCTGTTTCTCCCTCTTCCTCCTGTTTACACCACGCTATCTCCGACCCTCCTGGGAATTTAGAGGAGGGCACGGAAAGGCTTCCTCTGGCTCCTCCAGGCTGCACAGCTTCTGGAATTCCTGGCGTCTGATGACTTTTTTAAAGACTCATCTCTGCGTCGCTTTGATTTCGATTTAAAGTTCTTCTAGCCGGTGATCTGCAGACGTCTCACACGCCGAGGAATGATGAGGCGGTTTGTTCCACCACCGCTGCATGCATGATGTCATCGTCTTGAAGGCTATTTTGGCTTCCGCGCTGCAGTCATGGAAGGATGATGTATTGGTTATTAACCGAGGGAGGCCTTTTTTTACCCCCTTTTTCTGCACTTCTGACCCAGTTTGAACCAAAAAGTCAGGTTTTTGTCTGACTTAGGTTTACAAAACTTTGTAGAAAGTTTCCGGCGCATGTTTTCCACATGATGACGCTGGAATAATTAAGAGCAGCAACGGACACTGAGGTTCATACTCAATTAAATTTGTAGACGTTTCTCTACAGCGAAGAACACCAATCAGCCATAACATTAAAACCACCTGCTGAGTGTTGTGTAGGTCCACTCTGTCATATTCAGACGCCTTTGTATCAGAACCAAAAGTGACCTTTTTCAGCATTAATGCTACAGAAGCTCTACTGAGGGATCAGACAACCCACAGGAATCACTCCCTCACGTGCATCAATGAACTTTGTGCGCCCATGACCCTGTCGCCAGGTCACCAAATGACAAAATGTTCACTTGCTGTCTGATATATCCCGCCCACTGACAGGTGCCAGGGCAATATCTCCTGTCAGTGGTTATAATGTTATGGCTGGGTTGTATATGTAGAGAATTGGTGTTCATGAGGTTTTATGACGTAAGGAAGGAACGCTACGGATGCTCCGGAGGAGACGCGAGGTATTTAAGCAACATGCCGATGCTGCTGGACTCTTTAAAGCGGTTCTGCCGACACCAGACTTATTGGACCTCCTGAATAAATGAGGAGCTGTGGGTGTTGATTCAGAGGTCTGGAGCCAGGCTGTGAATGAGGGGATTGATGTTTGGCTGCAATGAGGAACTTTTCGTACGTCATCAGGAGTGAATAGGCCGTTCAGACTCTCAGCGAAAGTCAAGACAACAATTGAGATTTGAACTCATGAATAGAGAGAACAAGAAAAATCCATGACGGGAATGTCTCTCATCTTCTACGACCAACAATCCTGCACACGTCTGTTGAGCTACACGCCGTCATAACGTTTAGTGGAAATGGGATCGGTAGGTTTTTTGCGTAATAAGGGAAAATGGGAACGGTGTGATTGTGCACTAAAGGTTCTGAATCATGTTTGAGGCTCATTATATCCTCAACAGGTTGGGATTATTATGGAATCTTCATCTTAACGTCATAACTCAAAGACTATTTCATGGAATTTTTTTGTCCTTAGTGTGAGGAAGAGCTGGACTGATTTGGGGAAAGGACAGTTGCATATTTCTGCCACTGGGGCGAGCTTTATCTCCAAAAATGACACTTTCTGGACTCAAATTGCTCTTATGTTGGTTGGATTTTAGTCAAAATTTTGGTGCATATGAATTAACACGATCAACCTTGTATGTATCATGTTTTACTCTTAAAGTTCATATTTTACTCACTAGGTGGAGCTTTGTTTAATGAAAAACACAGTTTCTCAGACATAACTTTCTTACCATTGGCCCAAGATTGACTATTTGATCACGGGGATTGCTTGTACAATGCAGGGGATTGGGTTTTTTTAGGGGGGATATACCGTTGCTGCCGTGGATGACAGCGTAGGGCTAGTTCCAACAGATGATGAAAGTCTTCGGCGCTCTGACTCTTCATGGTGATTGTGACTGATGAGTATCTGTCCTGAGCAGCAGCAGGTGTACCTCAGAGTCTGGATACTGGTGGTGGTGGCTGATGACTCTTCTGAGATGGAGGATTGATGAAGTTGGTGGATCTGTAAGGACTGGCTGGAGATGGGGCAAGATGATAGGTGCAGCTGATGATGAAGGTGTGTCACCATCATGTTAGATAGATGTGGTCGACTGGGATTTTTCCAGAAAGTGGGTTTAACAAACTCTGAGTTGAACACTTAGATCAAAGTTGAGTTTTCAGTTCCAGGACAGCTCATCTGAGTTGGTTTCAACCACTCTGAGTTTGTTGGCTCTGAGATGGAATCGTGGACGATCAAAAAGCCATCATCAATCCAGCTCTGATACTGTGAATCGCCGCTTGGTCGCCATGCTACGACCAAATTGAACAGGAAGTTTGAAATCACTCCACGGGAGATTCCGAACACGGATTTAGAGAAAAAGAGTAAAATGTTAGGTTTGACATTATTTTTGAGCTCTAACCTCCCTTGATAAGAGCTCGAATCTAAATCTAAATACATAGTTAATTCTAGGCAGACCCAGAACTCGCTGAAGGAAGTATATATTTTTATCTGGGGTAGCTTCATGGTCCCCCAGGATGAGCTGGAGAGAGTTCCAGGAAGGGGAGACGTCTGGAATATTTGCGTGGCCATTGTTCCGTCCCAAAGAAACCTGATGGATAGTTGATAGTTTTTTATTAAGATTAAGTTTAATCGTGTTTGTCATATTAGGCAAAATGTGTGTGTGCGCGTGTGTTAGAGTGTGTGTGTGTTAGAGTGGGTGTGTGTGTTAGAGTGGGTGTGTTAGAGTGGGTGTGTATCCCTGTTGTTGTAGAAGAAGCTCCTGTTTGGAAAAAGAACCCAAAAAAACGAAAGAAAACATGAATCTGTAATGGTATATCTTCAATCTTCCCTTCCTTTGACCCATTCCTTCCACCGAGTTTCATGGAACAGTGCGTGATCCTGCTGACAACAAGCAACGCAACCTTCAAACAGACAAATGGACACAGATCAAACAAAATCCTCTTCGACGGAGTTAATTAGATAAATGGATGCAGCTCCAAAGCGGACTGTTTTGGCCGGTCTTGAAAGACGTTCGCTGATTCACGTGGGTTTGCAGAAAACGGACAGCGAGTCATGTCCTGAGACGCTACACAGACGCCTGCAGACTGAGAAACATTTGGCTTTTCACAGGATTCAAAAAGGAGGCGTAGAGGCCGTAAATTCAAACCACACGGGCGGAAAATGTTGACAACACAGTGGACAAAAGGTCAGGCTCAGAGGTCAGCTTGAATTAGAAAGAAGGAAACACGGACTTTGCTCCTCAGGGGCATTAATCAACAATTGTCTGCGGTGTGTCAAGCTGGCATGTAAGAGATGGAGCAGAACGTCGGGGGTCTACATGTGATGATGTAATGGTATCTGGTTTATATACGCGGCAGCAAAAAAACCAAACTGCAGGAAGTACGGAATCTCTTAGGCGATGGAGCGCGATCTCCCCGGGGGCCTCAATAAACCTGACGGATAAAGGCTGTTCCGACCAACGATGGCATCAGGGAGAAGTAAGAACTGGTCGGTTAGAGCGATGAAACCTGACGTGAAACAGAGATATCATGAGGTGGAGAGCAGAGAGTCGTCTGCATACATGAGTATATGGCCCCATATCATATATCACAACATATTGAATCACTAGGTGGGCTTACATGGAACAATTTTCTCTTATCCGAATTAAACCTTTCCGAATTGCAATGTCGGTCGCCCGTTTACACGACCTTTGGTCTTTTCTGACCTGGTGTTTACATGCATCAACCCATCGACTCGGAACCTGTTTTCAGACATACGCAGACGATCCACACTCCAGTTCATAAGGTGGCGATAATGCTACGATGAGCTGGATGTCAACCGCCAACAAGCGCCCAGAAGAGGAAAACGATAAGGAGTAACTCTTCGTCAATCTAATAGTCCAACTATGTTAAACTCTTTCAAATTTGCAGATACAGATACAACTCAACAGAGAGCTTTCCAGAACAGTGTTTACATTCAGCGACTGGCTATCAGAAAGGCTTTAGGTAAAAGATAATTGGACTTTGTGGCCATACTGGACGGGTTTGTACAACCTCATGGTTGATGACCAAACCAGCGCTAACAGCTAACAGTGTCTCTTCTAATATTTGATTTAAAATCACTCGTACATGAAGTAAGCCCATGGGTGACTCTGGGGAAGGGTCAAGGAGCTTGTTTTAGGTCATTTGGAGTCGATTGGTACCAATAGTGCGGTAGATCATCTTTGATCCCTTTACTGACCAGCTAAAAAGTCTCCAGATCCATGGTGACCCAGATACAGCCTTTGGTTGTTGAACCTGACAACAGGAAAGGGTTTTTCTTTAATAACCATAGCATGGACAGTCAAAGAGGCATAGAAATCAGTATTCTGGAATGTCTGGGGACCTTAAACGCCTTCTTAAAGTTTCACAGCTCTAGGTCTTTGTTTGTTCTTGAGTAGCACATTAGAATGTGTTCTTTGGGTGTGTTGGTCAGAGCGATAGTCTCCTTTGACTCAACTTCTGTCCCTTTATGACTTTTCTCCTGATAGTAGCTAGATCCAAAGTACTAAGGTAGGTTTTCAGTTTTCAGCTTCGTTTCTTGTTCGCTTACCGACAGAGATAGCAATGATCAGATTAGCCTCACTTTTATCCCTTAGCTGATGTTCTGAAAACAAAAGCATACAGTTTTAATGAGTTTTACTACGGCACAATGTAGAAATTCTGCAAGTTTGCGACGCATAATGGCTGATTTTTCTCGCCATAGAACCCATTTTTGACTATTTTTATACCCTACTTGGTTCTATGAAGATTAAGGGAGCTATAATGTGAATCAATTACTCTCAGGCAGGACTACTTTCGAGTCATTACCTTTGACATACCCTCTAAACCTTTAGATTTCTATGGTATCCTCACCATATGTGACCTTGGACTACGTCACGCCTAAATTCTGTGATCGCATTTCATTTTTCGGTCTAATAGCCTGAACTATAGGTGAGAATTATACCCTTAAATGTCCATGTGGTGAAGTTCTATCACTTAATACCAGTGGTGTTTCTGACATTTTGGAGAGAATGCTTCCTTTCATAGGACACCAAAATTATGACTGTGTGGCAAATAGCTTAAACCCAGCATTTAAAATGTAAGACAGAACTTCCTGCTACACAGCGACGCGTTAGAACTCCACCAGGGGAACCGCTTAAGGTCCACGATCTCTTCCCCAGATGGACAAAGTCTCGCCTCAAAGCCCGGTCAAATATCCTGAACGTTTCTGCAGTTAGAACTGACTCAATACATGAAAATCATTTTGAGCTTAAGACAGAAGCATCTCTTTACCACATAGTTCCATAAACGGTCCAGGCTGAGAGCAGAACGGAACATCTGATTCCTTAAACACCGCTTTCTCTCATGCCACCTCCCTACTCTTACTCGTGGTCTCCTCCATCCTCGTAGCTTCTCCTCTGCCTCTTCACCGGGTCCATAAATCTGTCCGTCCAGAAAGAGCAGAGGAATCTGATTTACAGACGATCGCCCGCTATTCACTCCTCTTCTACAAGAAAAGCTCTGGCCGGACCCTCAGAGCGCCTGAATGGGGGGAGGAGTGGAGACTCAGCAGGTTTCTGAAGTTGATGGATTTTTTTTCCTGAAGAAGGGGGGGTCGGGGTCCTGACCACATTCTGATGCAGAGCCGGGTGACACCAGGGAAAGGGTGCGCTCTGGAAGGAATCCCCCGAATGAGTCTTAAAAGCTTCTCCTAATGAATATTTTTACATCAAATCTATTAAGTGGAAGGAGTTATTCAACGAGCCCCTACCTCCGTCACTGTCACCATACCTGTTCAGTGCTGTTCCTGTCATCCAAGGAACATTTATAAGATCAGGGGCCCCATTTACGGACCTGGTTGTAGGATCCACGTCAGAAGGTGACGCGCGGACGAAGTTCATACGGACAAACGTTCTGATTTTATGAAACAGTGTCGACGCAAGAACCATGTGGATTAACCCGTTTTCTTCCATTGGCTGAATCGTACTTCCATGTATTTGAAATGTGGAGAAGCAGGTGAAGCCCACAGTTGCCCATAAGCAGAAGGTAGAACGGCCCTTATTGTAATTAATGCTACGGATTGATGGCGTCTATCATGGCGAAGGCAGACAGGAAGAAGTGTAAACTGCTCTGTATACCTTAGCGCTGGGGGGTTAGAGGAGATGCAGGGGAACCAGGTGCCCCCCACCCTCCAACACCACCGGTGTACTCACAGACGCTGTCTCGCAGAGTTGACTCAATCTATGGAGTTACCAAAAGCGTTGCCCCCACAATTCCTCACCTCCTCCAAAATCGCCAAATCAGTCACTCTGCATCGTTACACGTTGTGTTTACACACATATCGTGTTTGTACCTAATGCTCTGACTGATTCTGAAAAGATACATGTGTGGGAAGTATCCCACATTATGAGTTGTTTACAGCTGGATATTATTATTATGACCCCACCAGGAGGGGCCCGAGGGTCCATCTGCATCTCGGCACATATCAGAAATAGTTTAACCACATCTTTGCTGTAACTTCCTGTAATTGGCCTGCAACTCTGAAGCATCAGAGGAAAAGTGCTCTCACTCTGTAAACACACCTAACTCTGTTCACTTTGATCCAGACCAGTTCATGGGAGGTTGGGAGCCCAGAACACATGAAGTAGATTTCAAGGAACCCCTAAGATCTCGGTCACAGATCACAGAAATCGGTCACAGTTTGTGTTTTTCAATCTCAGAAGAAGAAATGTAGAAAAGATGAATGATTTATTTTCGACAGCAGATGTGTGTTAATGAGTCTTAGAAAGTATTTGGCGCTGAAACCCTTCAGGGAGATTGAGATCAAAGGCTCTCTGCCCTGAGCAGCAGCATGGAATATCCCCCCTCTGGAGTCTGGATACTGGTGGTGGTGGTGGCTGATAACTTGGCTGAGGAATGATGACGCTGATGGATCTCTGAAGACTAGGTGGAGAAGGGAAGGTGGAGGGCAAGGCAGCATGGAAACTAGATGGATGAGAGAGAGTCTTATTTTATGATGATGGGCGGAGCCTGCAGGTGAGACAATGATTGGATCATGAGGATACCTGAATGGATGCAGCTGATATCAATTAATCTTCAGAGTGTAAAGCAACTAATTGAGACTTGGCATGTGTGAAAGGTCAGGATAATATAGCGGACTGAGCAGTAACAGTGGCCGTAGTGCACCAGAGGATAGTCTTACGGATTGAACTTATCTCAGATCGTGGGAAAATAGAGGAATATATATTTTTATTGCATAGCCGAGATTCTTATTATTTTCTAAATAAGAAGAACCTGGAGCAATTAGAACTTCTGTAACTGCACTCAGGAAGGACTCCTTTGGTTTACCAAGAATGAACAAGACCACCTCATTGTTTTGTGGCCAAAGTCATTCCTTTCTGATCCAGACTTTGGCCCGGGGGGAGGTTCACACCTGCAATCTTGATCCAGATCAAACTGAAAAGTATTTCAGTTTGTACCAACCGGAGCAGGAGTGAAACATGCTTTAAAGTTGAACCCGAAACAACTGGACTTCTTGTTTGGACTTGAAGACGTTTCACTTCTTAACCAAACATCTACAGGAGGTTGAATACCTGACCCCCCCCCCCCCAAAAAAAATTTGGATTCCACTCTGAAGACTTGCCGTTTACTTGGACAAAT
Source organism: Lophius americanus (assembly GCA_037951165.1). NCBI lineage: Eukaryota > Metazoa > Chordata > Actinopteri > Lophiiformes > Lophiidae > Lophius > Lophius americanus. The sequence continues at coordinate 475,199 of JBBDHG010000144.1, read as the reverse complement.
GAGAATCTACTCAAAGGAGGGAACGCACCTGAAGTTAGCAGACGGCGTCAGACGGTTGTAGTTGTTTACAGTCTAGACTTTCAAGGAGAAATCTGGACTTCAACCTTGAATCATTTTTCAAACAGTACTCATTAGATTGGACTTCGCTGGGTCTCAGTATCACAGCAGGTGTCATCCTCCCATCCTGCCCTTCCACTCGCTGTTTCCCTTCATCCCCCCCGAGAAGCTGCAGCCTGTGGAGGCAGCTGTAACATGCCACAGACCTTCAGACCTCCGTAGGCCTCTATGTTTGTGTTTGCCCTCGCATTCCTCAGGTCAGGAGGGATTCTGCAGACCCTCTGTTCCTGTGCATCTGCATGCATGTGTAGGCTCACCCCTCCGTCCACGTCGGCGAAGCACAGAGTACGCGTGAGAGAGGATGAATCGCGGAGAAGTGTTTTCTTTGTCACAACACAACTGCAGGAACTCTAATGCCACAGCGAAACATGTGACAGCTGCATGTTTTTCTCTGCTGAGCGTAGAAAAATTAGCTCCAGATAACCTCACTGTGGTTTTACGCCCCCCCCCCCCCCCCCCACCACCACCACCACCACCACCACCACCACCACCAACAAGCACTTCATGTGTTTTTGTGGTTGGCGGGTTCATTGGTCAGGAGACCACAACACCGCTGTAACCGCTCATCCTGTTCAGGGTAACCCAGGGGCTTGAGGCTGTCCCAGCTGACGGTGGGCGAGAGGCGGGTTAGACCCTGGCTAATTCACCAGTTCATAAAAGGACCAGCAAACAGGCAACCATTCATGCTCACATTCACACCCATGGGCGATTTAGGGGTCACTGATATTTCATGGTTTTGGACTGTGGGAGGAAGCTGGAGAACCAGGAAAGATCCCATGTCAGGGCCAGAGATCGACCCACAAACCTTCTGATGAGTAGATGACCTCTCTTCCTCCATGAGGCCCCCATGCGTATCAACTTCCTCCTAAATATCCTGAAAAACAGACAGAGGGTGGCCGGGTTAACCTTAGAGATAAGGTGCGGACCTCGGACATCCAGAGGGAGCTCGGAGAGGAACCGCAGCTCCTTCATGTCGAAAGGAGTCGGTTGAGTGGGTTCAAGAATCGGATCAGGTTCTAGAAAGCCTCCTTTCGGAGGTTTTGGAGGCACATCTAACTTAGAGTGATGCTGGGGAGCATGACCGGAATGAGGTACGGTATAGCTTCCTTCGCTTCGCTACCTCTTCAACCGGAACACGGATAAATGGAAGAAAGAAAAAGGAAATCAACATTGCACAGAGGATGACCTGTTCTGGTACATGAACATGTGGATTCTGATCAAGGTCATGTATGAAGTATGGCCAACTCAGATTTCGGCCTTGGCAGAGGTATGCAACCTACCGGGTGCCCCTCCAGTCGATTAATGGGATTATATCCGTACCAAGCATGAAAATAGTCACATTTGTCATGTGGGCCATGAAACCGCCCCTCTTGGAGGGAGGGGTGGGCTGCACTGGCTATTAGAGGTTGGCAGTCATGCCCACGGGGCTCTCTGCCATCGGAAATTGGTTTTGCATGGTTCAGTCCAAACTGAAGAGACTTTATCCTCACTGAGAGGAGGGGAAAACACTGTGGATAAAAGGGGAAGGGAATTCACAACTTTTAGAAAATGGGCCTTCGTGTTTCTCTACTGTTTAAATGCAAAATGGAAATTTACAATATTTCTTCTTTGTGGCTGATATAACTTCAGAAAAAATAGTAAGTTTTCTCCTAGTTGGGATTATATTTTGAATAGATCAAAATAAGAAATTGTTATGCCTTAAATTGGCTTATTCGTGCTTTACCTCTGTATATGCAGGTATGAATAGACTCCGCCTCCTTCTACTCATGCACCGCCTCGTCGTCAAACCCATAGACTTCTGCTGGCTTCCTCTTTTCTTAGCTAATGCATGCTGCACAATGATGAGTGGTGGTTCTGGAGCCACTCGGCTGGAACCGGGACATTGATTCAGAGGAACAACGTAAACCCATAAGTATTCTGGCGCCATCACCTTTTTCAGCAGTCAATCAACCTTTATGAAAATCAATCCAGTTCTTCCTCGCATTAAGGTCTACAGTGGTATAAAATGTGAAAATAATCCATGAAACAGTTTTTGAGTAATCGTGTAACAAGAAGGATCTGCGGCGGCGGCGGCGGTGAAGAATTCCAGAAGATCCCAGATTTTTCCGGGATATAATTAATCCAATTTAAATTTATAGACAATATAGAAATGAATTACATTGAAAGCCGTAGATTCACGCACTCCCAGTCAGTTTTAAGAAGACATCTAAAGGATGACGGAGGGTCTCACTACTTGAGATCTCCAGGTTCGGAGCTCCACAGCTGAAGGGCTCGGTCCGGAATGACCCGGTTCTCCTTAGGTCACAAGCTGATGATTAGGACCCATTAGCAGAACCAGGACAAACGAGCTCAAACAGCCTACAGGGAGTCATCAGATGGCAGATATGAGAAGGAGCCCAACCGTTCAAGGCTTTAAAACAAGCCATAAAATCTTCGAATCAATTTTAAAAAACGCAGGCGGCCAGTGAATGGCGCCGCTTCTCTTAGTGAAAGGAGGCACATCTGGGAATATTTTGACTATTTCTTTAAAACTGCAAGTTTTTGGGGGGTTTTTTGGCATTTTTTTGCTCGGGCATAAACCAGATGAATTAAACAGACGTCAGTATGAATCTCTGGTCTCTGAGGAGGTATTCGCTCTACTGAACCCCACTCTAGTTCCACTGAAGACACAAGGGTCTACATAAATATATACCCAGGGATGTGGATTATTTCACACAAATCAATCAAATCACAAAGTTTTTGTTGATAAAAAAAGGGCTTTCTCAATATCCATAGTTAATGCCTCCTCCTCATAGGTCCCTTTGTGCTGAGGTGTCCCTCAGGGCTCCATGCTTGGCCCCTTACTCTTCTGCATGCACATGATGCCACTGGGTGACATTATAAACACGTTTGAGTTCGCAAGTTAAGGATTATATAAACCATTAAAGCATATTTGCTCTCGACCTCTCGGCCCCTCAGTATGATTTAGGCTTTCCCAACCTGCAAAGTCCCAATTTAAAACCTTCAGTTTGAGAGAAAGAGAGAGAGAGAGGGAGGGAGAGAGAGAGAGAGAGAGACAGAGAGAGAGACAGAGAGAGAGAAAGAAATGTTTTTCATGTTTGTCTACGATGTATTATATTTGAGGATTTAGTCATTTCTTTCTTGCTACTACTGCCCAAGACTTCATGGAGCAGATTGTGGGTTGCCGTGGTTACATTGCACTAAGGATACAAAGAGGAAGGGGGGGGGTATTCAGATGTAATAACGACCAGCGGAGCCTTACAGGCCGGAGTGCGCCCTGAGGTTAGAGGTCAGGTTGGGGTCAGCCGTTGGGTTTCTCTGTCATTATCTGGATGAGCCGATGACGATCCGCGGCGTCAGCAGATGTGACAGGAGAATCCGCCGTGGGAACAGCGAGCGACAAGACGCGGCTGCTTCCTGGGAATCATCCCCGGAGAGGGAAAGTGACGAGGACTGTGGGAATGATTGAGGGAATCCTCTTCCCTGCGTTCCCCTCAGCTCTGCTTTCTACGAGACGCTTTCCCTGAGTGGTCCGTGAGTCAGCGTTAAGCCGAGAACCTACCTGCCCTGTGCTTCTGACCTTTGACCTCTAAGAGTTCAAGTTGAGGTTGGACCACCTATGTAAACTGTACCAGATGCTCCGTCAGGGGGGATCAAGTTGCACAAAAACGTCTGAAATAAGTTGCATACACAAATGTGAAACAACGGATTAATACGAGGCGAATTTTGCAACTTTTTGAGATTTCTTCGGGTATTAATCTGTAAAATGTGAATCTTTACAGAGATAATTAAGAATATTTCTCACTCTCGGATGGCGGTGTTTGCCGTGGAGACTTTTTTGAAACCTGCAAAAAGGAAAATGACAAAATTTGGAGGAGGAGCCTCTATCTGCGGTTAAATGATTGACAGTGACTTCCATCAGAGCAAAGCGAAATATCAATTCTTAGTTTTACCTAGATTCTTCTTTAAAACTGTAGCTCCGCCTCTCGAGTTGACAGGATGTCCTCCTTTGGTATGTTAAGTATGAAATGTGTTGGAAAACATGGCAGGCTAAAAAAAAAGCCCCTAATTCCCTTGCGTAGGTCAGGTTGTGCAATGAAATTGATTGAACTCCTCAAATGTGAAGTTTTGTGCAAAATTAGCGTTTCGCTTAAAAAGAAAAAAGAAAAAGACCCTCCTCGTGAGGAAAGCCTGAATTATTAAGTAAGATATATAAACACATAATAGATCTCCTTTGGTTGATTGACATGCACCAAATTTTGACTAAATCGGACCAATGGTTAGGAAGTTATATCCCAAAAACTTTGTCATAAAAGAGCTCCCCCTAGTGAGTAAAACGTGGAGATTCAGAGTCAAATCTGAAACATACAAGATAGATCTCATTGAGTCGATTCATATGGATCAAATTTTGTTTAAATCGGACCAGCGGTTAGGAAGTTATGTCCAAAGAACTGTGTTTGTCATAAAAGAGCTCCCCCTAGAGGGTTCAAATATGAACATTCAGAGAGAAATATGATAAATGAATAAACCGAATTTAGTGTTGGAAATATACAACCGACCCTTCCCAAAATCAATCCTCTTCTTCCTCGCTCTAAGGTCTACAAAGGGATCAAATCTGAAAATGACCCGTGAGAAAGTTTTGGAGTTATCGCATTTACAAGAAGGTTCCATGCTAACCCCGAACTTTTGGAAAAACACGAATGCAATGTAGTCATAAATATAGAAAAAAATATTTATACATCCAGCAGGGAACTTTAACAAAAGGAAGGAGTGAATGTATCTCGCGTCCGTCCGACATGAATGTGAGGCCCGTAAGAAGAGGAAGTCCGGCGCGTTTGACGACTGGGTTCTTAGCAGCTGCCGCTAAATTCTCACTTCTGGACATGCGATACGGCGTTTATAATTATTGGCTCCGCCGAGACGCGAGTGGGAAACATTCCGCCGTGGGAACGTCACTCTGGAGCCTCCGGCAGCCGCAGGGGAAGAATTTAAAGCTTGGCCAAGGTAGTCTTAATTATCTCAATGAATGAAAGAAAGAAGAATAAACTTAGAAACGGCAAGTTTCAAATTTACATCCTGGTCTGTCCAGATCTTAATGATATAATATAATATAATATAATATAATATAATATAAGAGACTCATTTTAGATTTATCATCATCACTGTCCTCTTTCCATCCTGTTAGTGTGAAAAGATTTCATCACCAGCCATAACATTATAACCAGTGAAGGCCGGATGACAGTGAGTCGCTGGTTACCATGGTTACCTGTCAGTGGGTGGGATGCGTCGGGCTGGAGTTGATGTTGGAAGAAGGAAGAAGAAAAAAAGGTTCTGATGGACTTTTACAAGGACCGAAGTGTGACGGCTGGATCAGAGCATCTCCAGAACTGCCGGTCTTGTTGGGCGTTCCCTGTCTGCAGGGGTTAGGACCCACTAAGGTGGGCTAAGGCAGGATAACTGGTGCTACTAAAAGCACATGTTGCTGAAATAGTCGATGCTGGTTCTGATTGAAAGGTCTCGGGACATTCGGTGACATCACAGCCGGCTGCGTATGGGCCTTTGTAGCCGCGATCCAGTCCAGCATCTATCGGATGTGCGAGACAAACATATCCGATCCATGGAAGTCCCACCTCGTACCTGCAACAACATCAATGACTTAAAGGGTCTGCTGCCCACATCTTGGTACCAGATACCCAAAGCCCCACATTCAAGGGGTCAGCTGGTTCCATGCCTGGACGGGTCAGGGCTGTGGCCAGTGGTTTTAATGTTATGGGTGTGTTTGTTTGTGTGGACACGTGCCATTATGTCATCCCGCCAGAGAAGATGGTGTTTAGATGATGACCTCACCCAGGAGTCCAGACTCCTCCATGTCAGCCTGAACGTACCGAAGGAGCGGAAGGGGGGAGGGTGGGGGAGGGAATGGGGCGGGTCGGGGCGGGGGCCCTGAACAAGGAGCTCTTTATGATGACTGACTCTTTACACGGTGACTCATGATACTTCACAGGCCCGAGGACGCCGGGCCTCATGTTTGCTGAATGACACACCGACTGTCGGGATGTTCATGTCGGATCGTTTGGAGGGGCCCCCCCCGGAGAGCCCCTCCCCCCAGAACCACACACACACACACTTGTTTGCCGTCAATCTCCTCAAAAACCTACAATCGGACCTTCTTCATTGTAGGAATAAAGTCAGACCTGCAGCAGGTTATAAAAGATCCAGCTTAGAGAAGGAACCTTGTTTTTTTGGGGGGGGAAATGCTGGTTTGGATCCTGAAGTGTCGTAGCGAAGACAGCGGAGAAGCTAGCTAGCTTAGCATTAAAAAGTAGTTTCGCTAAATTATCACACATCGTGAAAGATCGTGCTATTTAGCGACTATTTCTATTTTCATTAATTTAATTAATTCTATGGTTACAGTTTTTGGTTCAGGCCGATCCTCTGAGTGGGATTCGACCCAGTCCAGGTTTACCGGGGGGCCATAACTCACAAACGCTACTAGAGTCAACATTTTGATATTTTGAGAACTTTTTTCTCCATAATTTGAAAAGCGATAACAGAGATATTTTAAATAACTTCTTTCTTGAGTGTTTTCATTGATGAGCCATATCATTATAACCCCCGACAGTCGAAGTCCAAAATATCACTGATTATATGTGAGTGTTTGTCCCCAAACATTTCTTATTACTTACTGAAGTTTCTTTTCAAGTGGTGATTTCTTTAAAACTGTACATATTATTTTGACGTTTAATATTATTTTGGCCTGGTTGAATATTTATGCGAATCCATGACGAAGGATAATAATCTATTTTAAAAAACTTATCAAGGATTCTTTGATGTTTTGAGTTTCTTAAGAAAGAAAAAAACATCAATGAATGCAGAAATCTGTACCTGCCGTCATTTTCTTTTGTTACCTGATGAAGAACTGGGAGAGAACCGCTGGCCCGTCATGTTTTGATAGTTAGTCTACTGGGTCAGAACATCTCCAGAGCTGTAGGTCTTGCGGGGGTTAGTAGGTACCAAAGTGGTCTTGAGAAAAAGCAACTAGCAAATTGGAGAGGGCATCAACGTCGGGTGGGGGAGTCCACAGGAGAGGTACCGTTAAAAACACTCGTGCTGGTTCTGAAAGAAAGGTATCAGAACTCACAAAGCTGCTTTAGCATCAAAAAGGGGACCTACCTAATATAATGGGGGTGGTTTTAATGTTATGGCTGATTGGATGTATCCGCTTACACTATACACTTCTTAGAGGATTAGAGATGTGGAAATGATTTTATATTATATTTTGAGAAAACATTCCAAACTTTGATTTAGGAAAAACTTTTGTTCCTCATTTTAATGGAGGAACAGACGGAAAACCAGAACCGGAAGTCGGAGCAGGAGTTCTTAGGAGTAATTGGCAGGATAATTTGGCTCCTTCAAATGAAGGGTTAAAGAAAAAAATTCTGGCCAAAATGAGGGTCCCATCGACATCAAACACACCTAGCAGTTAGGAGCGCGCGGGCGCTTATTATGGGCTGGTGTCACATCCTGAGTGTTTTTACTGTACATCTGTTTGGCGTTTGGGGGCTCAGCAGTAAAACTGAGT
>JBBDHG010000144.1:460000-462500 GCA_037951165.1 Lophius americanus | reverse complement strand
TAAAAAAAAAGAAAGAAAAAAGATAATTCAAGGTTTGGTTGATACGTCTTCTGTCGGGGGTTGTAATGTTATGGCTGATGCATTAATACCTGTGTTTGTGGTGTTTTTGCTCACAGACCCCGTGGAGGAGCTGAATGACTCGTCCGCACAGACGTCGACAAACTCGGCGGCCGAACTCCTCAAGCAGGGAGCAGGTACGGAACCAAAACCCACCGGAAACACGCCACCGGAAAACACGCCGTTTCGCCTTCCTTCAGTGGTGAACTGTCCCTTTAATGTCCCGCCCTGCAGCGTGTAACGTTTGGTACCTGGGTTCCGTGGAGCTGGAGTCGCTGACGGGACATCAGGCCGTCCAGAAGGCGACCACGCTGACGCTCTCCATGGACCCGCCTCCAGCCTCTACCGTCGTCCACTTCAAGGTGTCGGCTCAGGGGATCACGCTCACAGACAACCAGAGGAAGTGAGAGCTCACACACACACACACACACACACACACACACACACACACACACACACGCGCACACACACACACACACACACACACACACACACACACACATACACACACACACACACACACACACACACACACATACAGGTAAAGGTGTTTTTCCACCTGCTGACACGTCTTCTTCCTGCAGGTTGTTCTTCAGGAGACATTACGCCGTCAACACCGTCATCTTCTGCTCTCTGGACCCCCAGGGCAGGAAGTGAGTACCATTCAAACCTTTTAAAGGCGTTTACGTCGTTCCCCTAAGAGTTTTATGTCAACTCAACATTCTTTGATCCAAATCCTGCAAAGATCAGATTTAAATGAATACGTTCTAAAAAAGTGTTGATGGGTGTTTCTCTGTTTGGGACAGATGGACCAGAGGCAGCGGTTCTACTGCAAAGTGAGTCGTGTTTGTTTGTTTGTTTGTTTGTTTGTTTGTTTACTCACGTCTCTTCTCTCTGATCCGGCCTCCATCGATTTTACCTAACTTTTTTCAGAAAAAAAGTTTTTGAAAAAAGTTAGCTTTGCTTAACCTTCGACTCCTGCGGTCATGTGACTTAGAATAAAACTTTAATCGACGTCGCAAAAACAACAAATAAACTCAATAGTGACCCAAACATGCACAGAACCAGAAGCCACAGCAAACAAAAGTGTTTCATACCTGCTGAAAACTCTCAACCAGCGCCACGCATACCGACTTCAGTCGTCGCCATGGCGACGTGAACACAAAGGTCGAACAAAAGCTTTTAAGATGGCCGGTTAAAATCGGTTAAGATTTGAGAATCATCCAGTGCGTAGCCAGCGTTACGGCCTCGCGTTCACACAAATGCAAAATTTGCCTCTGTTACTACCTCCGCCGCCACCTGAGACCCCTGGAAAATAACCACCCCTCCCCCATCTCAGTCACAGTGACATCGGTCAATCATCATCCCCAGGTTTTTGAGTTTAAGTTTGCGGGTTTTGATCATTGGCTAGCATGCTAACATCAAGTTAGCCACCGTGTCGTCACAAAGCGACCAACAGCAGCTCAACAGTTAAAATCGTTCAATCATAGCTTGTTACCGAGGCAACATGAAGCTAAAACAAACTTCCTGCTTTAACATTGCCGTCCGTCTCCGTTCCTTCCAGGATCTTTGGATTCGTCGCCAGGAAGTCCCAGAGCGAGACTGAAAACTTGTGCCATCTCTTTGCCGAACACGACCCGGAGCAGCCGGCCAGCGCCATCGTCAACTTTGTGTCAAAAGTCATGATTGGCTCGCACAAGAAGTGAGAGACTCTGGCCTCTGAACACTCCAGAACCTGCAGCTCCAGCCGGTTCCTCCTGCCAGAATGGACCGGTGTTCCACTGACTGCGCCGCAGGATTCCGCCACCAGAGGGAGCTCAGACTTTTGTATATGAAGTTATGCACAGGAAGTGGCTCCAAGTCTCATGATTGGAAATGTGTGTAGAATCAAAAAAAGACGCTTCTGATGCGGTCAGGTTCTTGATTGTAATCACAAATGTGTCACGTTTGTTAATGATGATTAATCCCGGACAATAACACAATAACAATAAAAAACAAATCAGGGTTCAGCATCGTTTCCAGACATCGTCGTCACATGACAGCGCCGCGAGGACGCCGTGTTCCTAAGATGAATTTATCGTGTTGTATATTATTTATCCCTTTCTACAGACGTGTAAAAGTCCTGAATATACTTGTCATATATTTTTGTATATTAACACAAAGTGTACATTACGATTAAAGGCGGTGCGTCTTATTGTTGTGGGAGGAAGATGATGATGAGGATGATGATGTACACGTGTTGTATTACTAATACCGATGTAAATGCATTTCTTCTCTGACAGTAATACAGACTCATTTAAAGTTGCCGTGTCATCATTCCGAGCCGCTGCGATAAGAGAATAAAGGCGCTCGCTGCGATAAAACGTCAGCGTGAGATCGCCAAAATAAGAGCGCCATATGATCACTTGATCATGTGACCACTGCGAGCGTGGGTTTTTAAAAG
>JBBDHG010000144.1:350000-455000 GCA_037951165.1 Lophius americanus | reverse complement strand
AGGGCCAGAGTTGCAGCTCGTAGCACTCTGTTCCCGGTCCGATATCAGCTGCACTTATTCACGTCACCTGTGTCTCACCTGTGTCTCACCTGCAGGCTCCGCCCACCACCACCAGCTGCTTTCTTTAAATACGACTCTCTCTCCATCCGTCTAGTTCTTCCTGCCGCGGGGTCGCACGCCCTCCACCTCCCCATCTCCACCTAATCATCATTCCTCGGCCTCAGCAGAGTCATCAGCCACCACCACCACCAGTATCCAGACTCCAGAGGGGGGATATTCCCAGCTGCTGCCCAGGACAGAGACCCTGTGATCTCAATCTCCCCCGAAGAGTCGGAGCGCCAAAGATCATTATCACACGTCTGCTGTTGCAATAATTCATTCATCTTTTCTACATTTTGTCTTCACTGATTGAATATATATATATATATATTTATATATGTTTATAGTATATTTATAATATCTGGTGTCGTTGTGAAAGTAATAAAACTTTGAAACGAATGACTAAACAGAAGTCGTGTAGCTTTCTTTCTTTTTTTATTATTTCTGGTTCTTGAAGCTCCGGGTCGATACTCATACGATTTGGTTCGAGGTGGTTGGTTCCGATGTTCAACCCGATACATTCGGCCCCATCTTTAGTCGTCTCCCGCTCGGACGTTGTTGCTACAGTGACGTCACCGCAAATGATTTCACCCATTTATCGTCCCGTTAACGCTCTAATACACTTTTCAAAAAAGTTTACACACCCACGCACACACACACACACACACACACACACACACACACACACACACACACACACACACACACACACACACACACACACACACACACCCATGACTCACACATTCTTTATGAACTACACACACTCCCACCTCGGTAAGGATTCCGGGCCTACGTGCTCATGTGGAGGAAGCAGTGCCTTTACGGCCGCCCTCTTCTTCATCACATTGTCTCTGGTATAACTGACTGTCACACACACACACACACACCCACTCACACACACATGCAAAAGGCATGAGTTCTTGGGTATCAGCGTCAGTCTTAATGAACCTGTCTCCAGGGGGCGGGGCCGGAGTAATGTCCCACACAAAGAGCTCCCGCTGTGCCGCCGAGCCAACCAGAGGCCAACAGATTAACTTGCATTACATCAGCATCCCCACAATACACCTAATGAGGGAGGGATTATGTGTGCGTGCGTGCGTGTGCGTGCGCGTGTGTTCGTTGGCTCCCAGGCCATTGCATCACTAATTAAAGGCGATGACTCAGTTTTGCTGACTCAGCGTTCGGTGCAGGCAGACGTGCGTGAGGACAGATTCCTCTTCATGCACTTCTGACCCTTTAAAGCGGCTGGCGGCCATGTTTTCATACCAAAAGTGGATTAAATGACCCGTCGGGTGACGCTGGTTCCCGTGGCGACGGACCCACGGAGAGTTATCGCCTACTCAGCAGTTTATACCCTCATTTGGCGTATTTCTCAACGTTTTACTCGTCGGGCTGTTTTAATCTGTTCTGGTTCTTTTTATGTCCTTTTAACACTTTGTGAATGTGCTCTATTAATAACATTTCTTTGATATTCATAAAGTCCCGAATCCCCTGCGTTGTACAAATTTTGATAGATTGAAATGTTTAAATTATTTCTACAGTATTTTGCCATGAATAAAAAAAAAAGGGAATGAAACAGGAAGTATTAAAGTAAAATAGGAAACAAGAAATATATAAATATGCACAAAATTTGGATTAAATCCAAAGTCAACAGACAGGATTTTATGTCTGAAAAACAATGTTTTTTCGGAAAAGAAAGCTCCCCCTAGTGGATAAAATATGAACTATTAGAGAAAAATACGAAATAAGAAAGATAAATCTTCAAAAAAAGATAAAAAAGCACTGAATTTGGACTAAATCATATGAACATTTAGGCAGTTCTGTAAAAAAAAGAAGTGTTTTTCAGAAACAAAGCTGCCTCTAATGATAAAATATGACGTATTAGAATAAAAAATGATATTAACGAGATATTTCCCCTTTAGTCGATTCATATGCGACAAAATTTTGACTCAACAGTTGAGAGATGATGGCCTTAAAAAGTGTCATTTTGTAGATTAAGCCCCCCCCAGTGGTAGAAATCTGTAACTCAATTTACCCCAACATCAATCCAGTTCTTCCTCACATTACGGTCTACATATGGATATATAAAAATTACCATGTTAAACAGTTAAATGACTTTTTTTTGGTAATGTGTAATATATGACATTTAAGCTTTGACCCAATTCAACATGATGTTTGGTAAGATTCTGTTCCTCAGTGCAGAATGTGTTCACTGAGTAACATGTGTTTTTATTTATTCTTTCTCATGTTATTGTAAACTGTTGGATGAAATTTCCTCTTCACAACCCAAAAAAAAAAAAGAAGAAATTCCCTGAGTGGACTGTAAAAAAATATCAAACCCTATCCCATCGCAACCAAAACAGGGTCATTATCATGACCCATGTGGTCCGATTAAAGGTTCTGATAGGAGGTAGAGCTCTTTTTGGTGGCCAAAGGGGAGGCCGACACCCTACCCGGCGGGTGGTTGTAATGTTATGGCTGAGCGTAAAGTCAGAGGAATGGTGCTTTCGTGTGCGTCTTCTCGCCGCGTCCTGCTTCTCTCTCTCTCCGCGGCGTTTTATTAGAGTCGACGTACCTCTGGTTCACGTTTCAACCGGGCTTTTTTTTTTCCATCTTCAGTTTCAGCCTCATTCTTTCTCCTTTTCTCTTTTATTTCCTGCCTTTTATTTGGCTTCTCCTGAGCACTTAAAGTCTTCGCAGAATGTGGGAACGGCGTGGCGTGTCGACGTGTCTCTCCCCCGCCGAGAGGGACTCCTGCCGTCTGTCCTGTTTTGCCCCCGGCGTCCATCTTTTCTTTATTTTGCCTTTATGTTTTTGGATTCGCGCTCCGCTGCTCTGCCTTGTGACTTTTGGAAGCCCGGATTTCTCTCAATAAAGCTTTCAAGGATAGAAAGCAGAACCTAATAAAACAGGAACAGGCGCAGAGAGGAGGGATTTTCAAGTCCAACCAGCAAATAAAAATAACTAAGCCTCTCCTAAGCCAGGGAATATCCCCAAAAAAGTCTCCAGTCCCCTGTGTTGTACGAGCCTTCGCCTTGGATGAACTCCTCAAACTCAAAATAAAGTTTTTTCCTGAAGTATTTTCCTCAAACTGAATGAATTATGAATTATTCAACTGGTGTGTTGAACACCAGTGAGGTCTCTCTATAGAAAAACAGTGTTTGGCACCAAATTTCCTCAACGAGGTTCAGGAAGTTATGTCCTACAAAGCTGTGTTTTTCATAGAAAAGCTCCCCCTAGTGAGTAAAATATGAATTATTGAACTGTAACACAGAATACATGAGATAAAACTCCTCCAGTCGATTAATACGCTACAAATTCGGAATAAATCAGACCAACGGTTGAGAAATTGTGTGTGAAAAAACATTTGGAGATGAAGCGCCCCCTAGTGTTGGAACTATGACCAAACTTTGCTAAAATCGCTCCAGTTCTTCCTCGCTCTAACCTCTATCCAGGTGTAACATTTGAAAATGAGCCTTGATATGGTTCTTGAGTTTTCTTATCACAAAAGGAAGAGCTGGCTTGATTTTGGAAGAGGTCTGTTGCAAATTCCCACCACTAGGGGGAGCTTGATCTCCAATGGTTCTCTGGCCATAATTTCGCAACCAGTGGTCCGATTTAGTCCCGATTTGGTCTATATGAATCATCTGGAGGAGATCTATCTTGTATTACAAGAATCAGAGCAGAATCGGGCCCCACTGCAAAAAGAACCTGAATTATATTCAGGTTCAAGTTGGGCTAGGAATAATAATAATAATAATAATACATTTAATTTATAATGCACTCATCCGGGAGAACCGAAGATGGGTTCAGTCAAGTCCAATTTGACGTGATGCTTCTGTGATATCTTAGTGAAAACCAGGAGTAACAATAAAAACTAAAAAAAAAGATTTTTCATAAATGGAGTTTTTTTCCCGTGACAGCTAAAGGAGTCCCTGAAGGCACCACAGGTTTTAAATCCTCATGTCGAGATTTCGCCTCAATAATCACCAACCCGCTCCTGAAAGGTCTAATTTTGTCCCGCAAAGTCTTAAACGAGGCTTCAAAGTTTCTCTCCTTGTCTTCTCCAGGAAACGTAACTTCTACTTTTTACCTGGAACGTCTGACGGTGTCTGAGAAGGAGCGCCGAAATCTCCCACTAGTCTTACTTTTCTCACGGCTCAACAGAGGCGGGTATTCAGGACAAACCCATCCAGCATCAGCTGTCAGCGCCTGTGTCTCCACGCTGCCTGGCCGCCTCCCCCCCCCCTCCTCCAAACTCTCTGACTTTGCAGGATGATGTCATCTGCAGCAGCGGGGGTGTGTTCGGAGTGTTGGGCGTTGGACGGCGCGGGGGGCGGGGCAGGATAACAATGACGGCTGAACCCTTGGCCTTCTGGTTGTGACCTTCTGGCACGGAGTCACCATCCAGGTGAAGCCAGTGGTGGGAGGGGTGTGTGTGTGTGTGTGTTTGTGTGTGTGTGTGTGTGTGTGTGTGTGTGCGTGTGTGTGTGTAGGGGGGGGGTTGAACCCTCACGTGGCGACTAGCCCGCTGTTGTCGCATTAGCCAGGGCAAATGACCCGGGGTCTCGACCTTAAGGCCAGGAGGTGAGGAGAAGACCCCGAGTCGACACCTCCTTTTGTAAGCGCTCTCTAACACACCTGCACACAAAAACCCGATCAGCCGCGAGACAAAAACCCTAAAAAAACACAATAGCGGGACCCGAGAACCATCAGTAACCTGACGCACAGTCACACACTTTCACTCATTCCAATACAAATCAGTCACACACACACACACACACACACACACACACACACACACACACACACACACACACACACACACACACACACACACACACACACACACACACACACACACACACACAATCCCATCCAGGTAGGGTTACCGCTAACATAAACAAATACACCCAGAGAAAGCAGCGCGCCCTCCTGAGGATACGATCCCGTATCCTGAGCTCCACCACCGATAAGCATCTTGTGGGACCGGGACACATGGGCCGGGTTCGGGCTAATTCAGCACCTGGGAACCCCTCGGCTCCGGTCCTCCACCCACGTCCAAACTCCGTCTTTGGGAACAGACCCGGCCTTGTGCGGCTCCCAACAATGTCGGTGACACTCTACACTGCCCCATCGCCACTAATTGTTAGCTCACAATGCTTCCTGGTATTGTGTTCAACAATGGCCACTCTGAATAGAGAGTCTAACCTACTTGTATTGTCACTAATTGGTTTCTTGAGAGGAGAAGAAAATGGGAAGAGAAAGGGAGAGAGGAGATGTTGGTAATGGACTGCAGTTTCATTGGAGTCGCCAGTAAATAGGGTTCACAAAGGGCTTTGTGGGGTCGAGGGCCGAGGGTCGGAGGTGAAGAAGAAGAGGTGCACCTGCACTCTCCACAGGCTGACAATGAGCTCATTCAGCTGCTGTGCCTCGCAGGACGGCGGAGGACGGAGGCGGAGGACGGAGGCGGAGGACGTCCCACCGCGGCGAGAGATGGCCACAGTTAAGAGAGAGAGGGAGAAATGAGAGCGAGAGAGAGAGAGAGAGACGGATTGGCAGGAGGGCAAATCGCGCTGTAGAAGCTACGATCCAACACACTTGGGAAATGCGATACAAATGCCAAGACACACTAGGCGATGTGAATGTTCTGCAGAAGCCACAATGTGAGACATTGAGACAAAGCGCTGCAAATATTACAATACCAAACACTTGAAAAACCGGCTGCAAAAGCCACGACACACCACACTGGGAGAAGGGCTGCAAAAGCCACAACACAACACATTAAAAGGTTACAACACGTTAAGCAAATGACAGCAGAAGCCACAACACAACACATTGAGAAAATTATTGCAAAAGCCACAACACATTAAGAAAATGACTGAAGAAGCCACAACTCACCATATTAAGACAATTGCTGCAAAAGCCACAACACACCACGTTAAGAAACTGACTGCAAAGGCTACAACACAACTCATTAAAAAATAAATGCAAAACAGTAACACATTAAGAAAATTACTGTAAAAGCCACACACAAATCATTAAGAAGATTTACTGCAAAAGCCACAACTCAACACATTAAGAAAATCGCTACAAAAGTCACAACAAACCATATTAAGAAAATGACTGCAAAGCTTACAACATGTTAAGCAAATGACTGCAAAAGCCACAACACAACACATTGAGAAAATTATTGCAAAAGCCACAGCACATTAAGAAAATAACTGAAGAAGCCACAACACACGATATTAAGAAACTGACTGCAAAAGCCACAACTTAAAAAGATTAGGAAAATGACTGCAAAAGCCACAACGCATCAGGCAAATGTGCTGGATTTAGCGCAACACAATACACTTGGAACCCGGTGCCTTCTCTCGAGACCCACCCAGAATCTTTAAAACATTCAAACAGACGAATCTAACCTTTTGTTTGTCGTCTCCATGGTGACGACAAACTCATCTTTAAACACCTTATTAATAACATCCGTAACTCCGGTGCCGTTAAAAGAGGCAGCAACCACTCTGGAATACAGTATAAATTTAACTCTATATATATTTGAATGCATTTCTCGTACCAACAAGCGTCGTCGCCGTGGTAACCAACGCCGAGGCTCTTGGGTAATGTAGTGTTTGGGTGCTATTAAAAGTGATTAAATTTAAACTTGTCGATTTGATGAGATTTGATGAAAGACTCGGACCTGCAGCTCCGTTTAAGGCGGAGTCACGACTCAAACGTTATCATTTGAATGCATTTCATTATAGTTATTCACAGAATTAAAACAAAAAAAAATGTCCACAAATGATTAGAATAATAAAACGGCCATCTTTTAGGTAAAATTGAAAACAAATTGTTGATCAGACCTGAAATCGAGGCGAACAGAGTGACCCGTGAGTCTTTTTTCTCTGAAGCCTGCTGTGTCTCCAGACGTCAAATACGAGATTGGAGTTTTTCTCCAGTCACTAAAACAGAGCTGATGAATGCCCCCACTCCCCTGCACGCGTCCACGCTGCTCAGCCTGGACCTTATAAGGACACGGAGCTCATAACCCCGAGGATTCGGCGCATTTCAGAAAGCTAATCTGTTGATATGAAGTGTTTATTTATAAAATGCTTGGAACTCTAATACTATTAACTGTATTTTGTCCTCCCTCGCCGCCGCGGCCGCTGATCTCCACCTCTCCTCTTTTCTCACTCCATTTTTGGTATCTCCTCTTATTGCCTGGCCTAGTTTTTTGGTCTCCCTGCGAGGTATCTGCGCTAATTTTTTAGAAATAGCAGACAACTCTCTTCTCCTTTTCCATAAATTACACACACACACCTATAAAAATGCATCCAAGGAAGGGAAAACACACACACACACACACACACACACACACAAACACAGACACTGCTGCGTTATATACTACCATGAAGTCCCAAGGCCATGTTTTTGTTTCCGTTGTAAATGTAACGGGGTAAATGCAGCCGCTGCTGACAAGAAGTCCAGGAGCTGGAGACACTCCCAGAATAAAATGCCTGCAGTATCGCCACGGTTACACTCGCTGTGATACATCATATACACTGTAAATACTCTTCTGCGTGTGTGTGTGTGTGTGTGCATGACGCTGCATCGTTTTCGATAATAGAGAAATAGAATATTCCTAAATACACGCTCTCAGAGTTGTTTGTTCAACGGTTCCCACAGAACCAGGTTGAATGAATGTGGAAAAAGATAAGAGAACTTCTTGTATCTCAATTTTAGTTTTTTAAAAAAAAGTTGATTTTAATCAACAAAGATTTGTTTAATTTACTGAAACACAGTAATCTAATCCCCGAATCCTCCGCTACGACGCCGACTAAATGAATCTGCATTTATATGAAAGATGCAGCGAGTTATTTGTTATATATATGTATAAAAAAAATCAGGTTTTGCACAAAACACCCATTTTTTCATCGACTGAAAACAATTGTGTTGTTAAAAACATCTGTGTTGAATTTAATGAAGAACAATTTGTTTTGTCTACTGCATTGAATTAAAAAGAACTAGAATACACTTGGAAAACCCGTGGCAAAAGCCACAACGCATCAGACCGGGAAAATGACTGCAGAAGCCACAACACAACACATTAAGAAAATGACTGCAGAAGCCACAACACAACATACTAAAAAAATGACCGTAAAAGGCACAAAATGTCACATTAAGAAAATTAGTGCAAAAGCAACAACACAACTTATTACAAAATTACAGTAAAAGCCACACCACAACACATTACGAAAATGACTGCAGAAGCCACAACACAACATATTAAGAAAATGACTGTAAAAACCACAACAAAACACATTAAGAAAATTACTGTAAAAGCCACAAAACAACATATTAAGAAAATGACTGAAAAAGCCACAACACAATACATTAAGAAAATGACTGCAGAAGCCACAACACAACATATTAAGAAAATTACTGTAAAAGCCACAACACAAAACATTAAAAAAACTGACTGCAAAAGCCACAAAACGTCACATTAAGAAAACAAGGTGCAAAAACTGTTTTTAAAATTGCTTCCGACTACACCATTTCTGTCCAAAACCACCCAAATAAAACAAAATATGACAATAAGGTTGCAGGTTCTAAACACACTTATGTGGAATTTCATGAACAAAGTTATGTTCCAATGACTGAACACGACTCAATTATTACTATAATAGTTCATATTTTACTCACTAGGTGGAGCTTTTTCGGAAAAACATTGTTTTCCAAATATAACTTCCTAACTGTTGGTCCAGTGTGTCACGACAAGGAGATGTAAGTTGTTCTAAGGGAGATCTAAGTCGTTGTAAGTTGTCTGAGATGAGACTACATGTCTAGTTAGTTATACATATTATTTTAAATATGCTAACTTTTTAATCCCCTGGATCTGCATCCAGTCGTCCGTAGTGGAAGATCCAACATTCTTCGTTTGTTAATATTTCCATGCTGACTGGTCAATTTTTCAGATTTCTGACAAAACTGGCAAAATGTTAAAAAAGAAAAAAGAAAAAAAGAAGATATACCGAAGAAAAAAAGTCAAAACGAGAAATTTTGAGATTATGAACGACCAGGCGGATGGCTTGTACGACGCAGGAGGGGATTCGGGGGGCTTTTTCGGGAGGGCAGCGTGGACCCGACTCTCTCCCTCTCTCTGACTGAGATGATGAAGACGGGTTACAGTAGAAGGAATAAACGCGGCGCGAGACACGGAGGCAGCAGGGGAAGAAGAAAAAAAAAAGAACACAGATTGAAAAAAGGGGGATGGGTGAAGGGAGAGCTGGGAGTAATACGTGGAGGGGGGGTGAGGGGGTGAGGGGTAGGGTTATGTGGTTGTAAAAGAGCCCCTGCACCAGTGAAAAAGTAAGAAAGTGGAAAAGAGAGAGCGAGGTAGAGTGATAGGTGCATTTATTTTATTTTCTTTAAAAAACATCAAATCCCCTCAGCGGCACAAATCAGCTGACTGACCGCCACTTAAACAGGAGTGAAGGTGGGGGAGGCGGAGACAGAGGGGCTTAGAACCCTCCCCACTGACAGAACTACCAGGCAGATGTGGGCTTTACCCACGTTGGCCCGGCAGAACTCTATCCTGTCTAAACATAGACCTCCTGCTGGACCGGGTGGGGGGGGGGACCGTAGAACGGTAGCAGATCTTCATCCTTCCTGTCATTATTCATGGCTTCTCCTCACTTCATCGGGCCGACCGCCGCGACGCTACGCTCTCGTATGCATGACTTTAACCCCAATCCCTAAAAGGTCTCCGCCGTACGCCGGGAGAACCTCCATTTCATCCTGACATTTTCATTATTTCAGTTTCAGAGGAGAAACAATAATAACAAACGACATTCACCGCCTCCGTCTCCGCCTCCGTCTCCGCCTCCGTCTCCGCCTTTTTTTTCTTTTCCCAACGGGTTGATTTCAATCCTGCCTTGTTGGACGGATGTTAAACGGGGACATGAGAGAAAACTAACACGGAAAAATCATAAGGCAAAAAACTGGTTTCTTTGCATTTTTGATTTGGGGCTTTTAATGATTTAATAAAAAGAAAAGAAAAGCTTAGACTTTCAAATGAAATTAGCTAGACTTTTAAGTAAAGCGTATTTTCAGGAAACTATTTTAAGCCCTAATAGCGATTTTTAAGTTGTATTAAGTGAAACAATTATGTCATCACAAGCTGTAATATGTAAAAAAAGTGGCTGTGGTCAATGCCTCCTCTTCTGTGTCCTGTGGTGTCCCCCAGGGGTCCTTCCTTGGTCCCTTACTCTTTGGCACTGGGTCACATTCTAAACAGGTTCAAACACATTTTTCAGGCAGAAATAAAGACTCAAAATGAGATCGACTGAACAGTTGAGCAGGATGATAAAGTGTTCCAATCAGTTTAAATGTTTGTAGGAATGGAAAAATGGTCAAAATTAACCTGCAAGAGTTTAAGTTTGGGCTTGTGTGATCCTGAACCCCAGAACCCGAAGCCCTGGGAGGCTTTGGGTTCATTATGCAAATATATTTTGTTCAGTCAGGTCAGTCGCACTGGAAAAAATTCCCTTTCAAAAAGAAGTTAAACAAAAAAATGAATACAAGGTAATAAGTAAAATAATTTGACAATAGAATCTCCACCCACCATTTTTTTTTTTTTTTTTTTGTGTGCAAGATCACACCGTATTACTTTTCTTTGTTTTTAATTGTAATATGTGGCATTTTGTCATATTTCTTCTTTATTTTTAGCAATCATATCTCCTTAACCACCTCATAAACGTCTCCTTGTGGAGAATAATAAAGTTTATATCTATTTAGCGGAGACACTGTTCGAGATCTACGACCATTACGACTTTGAAATATGATTAGAAAATAATATTTAAGCATTTTATAATGATTACGATTTCACTTTAAATAAGCTAGAAATAATAAATGTGACCTTTTGAGATATTTTCAGAGATTTTTTGACCAAACAAGATGTTCAACCGCCTAAAAAAAAGGTCCTACATCTCGTTGAAATGTTACTTGTTCAGCGATTGTGTCTTAAATCGAGGACAATAAAATATTTTGACTAGATTTTGAGTTTTTTGCAGTGCAGGCGAAGGGCATTCAAAACGTCCCTCTCCCCAGCGACACTCTACAGCTCATCTAGGCGGATCCCGAAGCCATATGAAATATGTGGTCCCTCTATTCAGTTCTGGGTCTACCCCGGGGTCTCCTCCCAGTTGGACCTTCATGGAAAACCTCCAGAGGGAGGCGTCCTGGAGAATCAGACGTTGAACCAACTCAACTGACTCTTTTCGATGCCAAGGAGCGGCTTCTCCACTCCGAGCTCCGAACCTCATCTCATCGTCTGAGTCCGGCCCCTTTAAGAAAGGAAGCTCATTTTGGCCCAAGCCCCTGGATCGACCAATGAGTAACTGCAGAGTCATGGCAGTCAGCTGATCCGCTTCTGAGCTGGAGCCTGTCACTTATCAAAGATCTCAGCACAAAGACAGGAGCTCTCACTCTCACATTAGTTTCACATAAAATCCCAAAACAAGTTCTGCCCGGCTGTGATGTTTGTTATACGAAGGAGTATTAAGGCGGGGCGTAAGAAAAACAAAACAAAAAACTGTTTTTTCATAATTTTGACATTTTCAATGTCCAGAAAAAAAAGTCTAAAAGGGAGGGAGAATTTCGAGGAAGAATTGGAGGTAAGCGTTTGATTGTATAGAGTGTTGCACTTGATCGCAGGCACGGCTGTCTCGACTAAGAACCCGTCTTTTCTCTTCCTCGCCGTTGCCTTTCTACCAGCCCCCAAACGACACTTTGTACTTTACGACCACTTATTGTTTATTGTCCACTTGACACGCCGTGTCGCCACGCCAACTCAGACGCACAGTCGCCACTTCGCACAGGCACAGCGAGAAAGGAAGGCGCCGGCACCAACCGATCGAGTCATGGCTCTGCTTCAGCTGTGCTAATGCCTGAGTCGGCCGATCATAATTGCCGAAGAATGCAAGAAAACCATCCGATTATTCAACTCTCGCCTGGGAGATGCTGTGTGGCCCCCGGGCCCCCCACTACACTACCGGACAAACGACGCCCAACGAGCTCCGACAGTCAGCTGGACGGTCTTGAGACGCAAATCGTACATCCAACCCGGCTTAAAGGTTCTGCAAAAAACACTTCTCAAAAGATCTATGGTCCATTAAAATGCATTTTAAATATAATTGAAGTCCGAGACTCGAAGGTGAATGCCTGACAGACTAGTTTATACAAAATGCGGTCCAACCTTGTCCAACTAAGTCAAAGAGACTTTCTGAGGCTGTTTCTGCAGCAACAAAAATAGTTTAAGGTTTAAGACGCTGTTTGGCTAACCAACTTGTACTTTTGTTGGGGTATAGTGGCGCCTGTAAGTGGATAGACCAGACGACTTTCTCAACAGCCATGTCCTTGAGATTATCTAAATGTTAGCAGCCCAGAAAGCCTAAAAAATGAAGCATCTCTCAGGTATGTTTGAAAGACTAGTTTGTACAAACTCTGCATCCAAATAGTGAGTTAGAGCTGACAAGGAATTCGGCCGAGACCTTCCTTTCATTTGTAGCAAAAGAACCCAAACTGTGCTTCCTTCTAAGTTGCTAGTAGAAGGTACAAGAAAATTTTAAATATAGTAAAGTGAAGTTGAAGGGTTTTACCAAACCTTAGGCTAGCTGATGAAAAACACGCCTGCCTTCGATTAGCGACACGTGACCAGCAAGACCTTCTCTGCTGGCCCAGACGTTGTCAGAAAATTGAAAAAAGTTTCATTCGGATGTATTTAAATTATTTGTTCCCATCCGTGTCTTAATTTCAAACGAGATAAAACGCTTCAGTCGTACCCTCTGCTTTTGCAGAGGGCTCATTTCCAACATATTAAAACTTATTAGAGAAATAGGACCTCCATGCCAATGGAAAAAGGAACTTATAACGGAAGTCAAACGCACGGGTGTCCTCCAGGATCACGTTATTGGACGATTCTTTTAAAAGAAATAAAGGAGGACAGATTTGGTCTTCAGTTGAGAAACAGCTTTGGGGAGTTTAATTTTGAAGTATCGTAAATATCTGTTGGTAATTGCTCGCTTTTGATCCCTGAAATAGTTTTTGAGTTATCGCCTTAGCGGCAGAGGAAGCACAAGAGCTTAGGATAAAAGCTAACAGGAAACAGACGGATGGATAATTCCGAAGTTTTATGACTTGTAGCGTTTTTTTTTTTTTTTTAATATATAAATTGAGCTCATTTCATGTTTTTATGCGAAATTAAGCGTTTGATAGAAGGTCATCGCTGATCGTCTACCACGACTGCATATATATTTATATATATATATATATATATATATATATATATATATATTTATATATATATATATATATATATATATATATATATTTATATATATATATATATATATATATATATATATATTTATATATATATATATATATATATATATATTTATATATATATATATATATATATATATATATATATTTTTTTTTCTTTTTCTTTTTCTCTGACTCTGTCTCTCCTGAAGTCCAGTCGGTTTCCTGCTCTCCCAGAATAATGCACAGTTTATGAGGCAGGCAGGCCCTGCTTTATAAATGGCACTGTCTGGACCCCTGTGCTCGCTCGCTCCCAGTCTCTCTCTCCCTCTCTCTCTCTCTCTCTCTCTCTCTCTCTCTCTCTCCCTCTCTCTCCTGCTGTCGCCATTCTCCGTTCTCCTCGGCATTGTGCGTGTGCGTGCCTGAAATTGGCCTGTGGATTTGCAGATGCAGGGAGGTGTCGCGTCAAAGCGCCGCAGGCATTCTGTCATGGAGGACCTTTTGGATTTCTGGGCTGATTCGGATTCCTGCCATAGACTTTCTTCCTCGACCCCCTCCTCCGGTGACCAGAGAGTTGTGACCCCCTACAAATGTTCCCTAGAAGCATTTCTCCGACTACAAAAGTCATTCCTCGGAGGTTAAATCGACTCCAGCTCCACTCTACGATCACCCTCTCCCCCGATTCTCCCTCTCTTTCTCTCTCTCTCTCTCTCTCTCTCTCTCTCTCTCTCTCTATCTCCAGAATGTTGTTGTGTGACTAACATGTTGGAGGATGAGCGAAGAAGAAATGTCTAACCATCCCTAACGGATATCGGAGACGGATGTGTCGGGCCCGTGATTCATATCCTGTTCTCACAAAGGCCTCATTCTTCATTAGAGGAATTCCAGACATGATGAAGAAAAACTGAATGAGGAAGTTTTTACTTCCACTCGGATGAGCGAAACAAAACAAGATCCAGCTCGACCGAAGCAGCCGTCGTCTGCGAGGGGGGATCGCCAATTATCCGAACAGACTGTCTTTGGTACGGAAAAAAAAAAAAAAAACTGGCAGAAGAATTAGTGTGAAAAGAAAGGAGCAGTTTGGGAACGGGTCTGAAATTATTTATCTGCTTCTCCAATTAAGTAATGTTTACGGAAATGCAATTTCACACATGAGGGGCGATTTATTGCGGCGTCACGCTTGTGTTCCACATCACGATGAAGAGGAGGAAGCAGATGCCGACTCTGAAGAGGAGCAGGAGAAGATCCAAAAGATCTTAGAAGCAGGCAAAGGTGGCAGCAATGAATGCTGGGAAAAAAAGATATAAGACAGGTGGGATGAAAAGGTAGATTGCACAACCGAGAAACAACAAAGACTCTTTTCTACGCAGCCTTTGTTTGTTTATTTTGCCAAAGAGGTTCCATTTCTGGGAAAATACAACAGAAACCGCTTGAAGCGACGTGAATCCCGGCGGGAATCTCGGGAATGTGGAGTTTAGCTGTAGAGTTCTCAAACAAAAACGCAGAACAAGGATATTATTTTACTTTATATTTACCAATTGTTATCAATAACTTCATTATTTTAAATATATTTATTCATTTTTCATGGGATTCTGCATATATTTGTGGGATTTTGATTTCAGGGGGGGATTTGAATTCAGGGGGCGGAGCCAAATCTACCGACAACTCCAACAAACTCTCAGAGAATCTATCAAGATCTCTGTAGCCGCTAGTCTCCTACTACTACTGCTACTTCCACTTCAGCGTCTCTGTTAAGCCCACTGAGCTGTACCCCAACAAAGAAACATCAAAGGAAACAAAAGAACAAAGGCAACAGTAGCCAAAATCACCTGTAATCACCTCTAGAAGATTCCAAAACCCACCTATGGAACAAATTTCATGCAAATTTCATGCATTTAAAAAAAAATTCTATTCTTTTCTATTCTATTCTAGGAAAAAAATGTTCACCTGTGGCCTAATATACCGATCCACTGACAGGTGACTTCACCTGCGGTTATAATGTTATGGCCGGTCGTTACATAGATGTTACTAACCAGTGGCCCCAGATCTAGAAGAATCGTATCAGAATCCTTGAATCTGGTTTTCAGATCGCCGTGACCCTCTCACCGGTTCACTGACTGCCCCTCCTTAGGAAGGTCCTAACCACTGCAGGAGATGTTCTGATCCAACCCTTCAAGTCATCAGGACCTGGTCCTGGTCAAAGCTCCTCAGATCATTTTTTTTTAAACTTCAGTCTTCACCTTCTGCCTAAATTTATCCCACCTACTGAATGGTGCCATGATAATCAATGTTCACTTCACCGGTCGGGGGTTATAATGTTATGGCTGATCATCATAATATACATGATATACGTAGTTGGCCCACATGTGTTTAAATTTAGTTTAAACAAGATTATTCAGAAAAATCATGAATTTACCAGTGAGGGAGTTTTTCGCCCCAATAATAACAAAACAAACAAAAAAAATAAAATAATAATAATAATAATAATAATAATAATAATAATAATAATAATAATAATAATAATAATAATGTCGTCACATTACTTGTTTTTACATTTTAAAGAAAAGGATAAAAGGTTAAAGTAAAGGATACAGCAACAAAAAAAAAGTTAAATTATGAAAAAGAACATTAGAAATAATATAGAAATATAAATAAATATGGAAATAAAAAAGAAAAATGAATCAGCAGGGAGAGGAGGGCGACACTTCTCACGAGACGGACTTTGAAGCCCAGTTAAAAAGAAAGCCACTGAGGTTATCCTTCGGAATTAGATCATAAACCGGAATCTTCTCTTTCACGTCGGTTCTGATTCCGGGATTTAAGAGAGTTAAATACTCGGGTCCTTCAGAAACGACAAACAGAACCCGAGCTTTCCCTCTCTGAAAAACCTTCTCAAGCATGCAGACATGCAGCTCTCATGTATCGAAGGGGAGGAATGTGTGCACACACACACACACACACACACGCACACACACACACACACACACACACAGACACACATACGCACACACACACACACACACACACAGACACACACACACACACACACACACACACACACGCACACACACACACACACACACACACACACACACACGCACCATTAAAGCTGGCATGCATCCCACATACAGTGGGCTGAGTGGGGTGGCGTGTGAGGTGAGGGCTCCAGCGTCCTGAGGCCCCCGCGCTGAAACATCATAAAATGATTGCATTCCTCTGCGACCCAATCCCGACCCGTTCTCCGTTCAACCGGTGTTCCATCAGCCGCTCTGCCACCGTGATGTGGGCCGGCGGTCCGGAGACAGCGAGGGGGTGACTCACTGGTGATGCATCCTTTTGATGTCCGGGACCTCCCAACATTTGATGTCCCACCTGCCACTTAGGTTAGAGGGTAGGGGGGGTGGTGGAGCAAGGGGAGGAGGAGGGGAAGGAGGAGGAGGAGGAGGAGGATGAGGAGGAGGGAGAAGTATTGAATTAAGAAGGCTGCAGGATTCCTGCGTTTCAAACCTGGGTTTAATGATCAGTGCATTGCTGAATGCATTTATGATCAGGCTGGGGGGTTGGGGGTGGTGTAGGTGGGTGGGGTCGACCCTTTTGATGGATGCAGCAGAGGAAGGTGGGTCAGGCCGTAAGAGCAGCGAGGAGTTGCATCATCTGGTCAGAGTCTGGTGGACCTGGAGCTCAAACTGGGCGACGCTCAGGGTTTTTATTGTTTTCACTGATTTGATATGAAGGGACGCGTTCCAAACGTTTTTATCTCCGGGGTTAGGGGTCGTGTTGGACTTTATGGGTTCTAGGTTGGAACATAAATGGACCCACCCAGCCCCCTAAAAAAAAAAAAGCCCGCTTTAAAATTTATGGTCAGACTATAAGGCCGATGGCGTCGTCCACGATGATGTCATCGACAGCAATTTAGTCGCTTCAACCTCAGTTACTAAACTGTAAAAAAAAAATCCTCTGAGGGAATTACGGTAAGAAACTGTTGTCAAAACCAAGTATTTACTGTAAAATAATTGTTCTGTAATTCTTGACGTTTAACACTCCAGTAAAATGCATCAAATAAATAAAAATAAATGCAGAAATAAAAATTATTTATCTGAATTTACAGTAAAAAAAAAAAACCATTAGCCCTTGTAGCAATAACATCCCTACATTTAATAATAATAATAATAATACATTTAACTACAGAAACAGGAAGTTAAAACTAAGTCTTCGCCGTCGTTCCCAACAGGGAAGGGTTTTTCCCCGAAAGCCCCCAATCCCCTGCGTTATACAAACAATCCCCCTTGTTGAGGTTTGAACTCAAATTAAATTGACTCATTAATAATCTCAAACAAACTATTATATTGAAATAATATTTGTACAAGATAGATTTCCTTACGTTGAATCATAGGCACCAAATTTGGACATATGGCTGGGAAGTAGAGAATTTTTTTTTATAAACACGAAATAAATAAATGCGAACAATTAGAGTAAAATATGAAATATGCAAGTATGGACTTAGTTTAGGTCAAACTAAGTCTGGACTTAGTTTGACCAGCTGTTGAGAAACCGATGGCCTATCAACTTTTGGAGATACAACGCCGCCTAGTGGTGAAACTTCGCAACTGACCTCTCCCAAAATCAATCCATATTTCCTGGTGTCGATTCATATTAGGTAAATTGAGACACAATTGGATTTTGTTTTCCACAAAAATCCCTTCCCCTAATGAGTAAAATAAGAACTATCATATTGAAATAATATATAAAAAAGATAGAACTTATTTATAATATTCAATTCGGACATAATCGGACATATGATTGGAAATGAACGTTATATTTTTTTAATTTATTTTTCATTTGCATAAAAGCCCCCCCTAGTGAATAAAATATGAACAATTGCAGTAAAATATAACAAATTCGTCTCGGCCTGGAAGTTCATACGAAGTAAAAGAGGAGTAAATCCGATGGTTAGGGAGATATGTTCAAAACAATCAAACTAAATATGAACAATTAGAGTAAGTTATAATATATAGATTTAGATAGATCTCCTCAAGTCGATTTATATGCACCGCATTCTGCCAAAATTTTACCGCTAGTTCAAAAGTTTGGGCCCGAAAAGCTTTTTGGAGACAGCGTTCCCCTAGTGGTGGAACTATGCAACTGACCTTTCCCAAAATCAACCCAGTTCTTCTTCGCACTCAGGGCTATGTATTATTATTATTATTATTATTATTAATATTATTAATGCTGAGAGGAACTTTTACTTTGATACTTTAAGTACATGTTGCTAATGAAACATTCATACTTTAACTTAAAGTTTTGAATTCAGGGCTTCTACTTGTAGAGATGTAATATTTTAGCATTTTTAATCAGGTAAAGGAACTGAATTGGATCAATACAACGGTCTACTTTCTTAGTTTGTTGTCTCCACACGTTTCAAAATGAACCAAATCATGAATTATTACATCAAACGTATGAATTTATCTTTCGTATCTGTATTTTTTTATTTAATCATTTTTTTCCCTTTAAACTCTGAAATGCGACTCTTTCTTCTTTTTTTTGTTGACAAAATGATCTCGTTCTACTTCTGAGGAATCTTAGATGTCCATCCTCTGTGGGGTGAGGAAAAGCCTTGCTGCCACCAGACGATATGACCTTTTCTTTTTTTAACCCTTTGACTGCACGGCTCAGGAGGCGGGACTTCAGCACAGCTGCACGCTGAGCTATTGGTTGTGGCGTAATGACTGACAGGCTGAACGACCGGGTGTTGATTGGCCGGTAAAACCTCCTGATCTGTCTCCACCAGTCCTCGCCGGTCAGGTGACTGCTGCAAAATCAATGTTATCAATCTGTCCCTGACAATCATCAGGACGCCGCCAGCAGCGGCGTGGAGCTGAAATTTATCAATGCAATAAATTCTTCCTCTCTGCGTCCTTTGGGGGGCGAAGCCTAATTTCACCTCCTCCGGCCTGCTTGTGGTTTACTGCAGATTAGATTTATCATAAAGCAGATTGAGAGGGGCTCATAAGCCGTGACCATTATTATTATTGGATGGATCCAATCAGTGGGAAACAGCGCGGAGGCAGAAACTGCCGGGTTCAATCGGGTCCACGGACGTCATCGCATGACGCTGTTTTTCCTCTCCTGTTGTCTTTGAAGGCTAATAATGGAAAAAGTACCTAGTAAATGAAGTTGTTTTGACACAACGGGATGGGAAATGAACCCCTCTCCACCTGTCTGAGGCCGGGCGACTGTGTGGTTGATGCAAAACGTCTTTTATCACATCCTGGATCTGCAGAATTTGTGGTTTCTCGCACAAAGTGGGCCTTTTGTTTGATGGCAGCTAAACATCTGTGTTAGTCAGACCTGATGCACTGTTTATGTCCCCACTGCAGTGACTCACACAGACACACACACACACACACACACACACGCACGCACGCACACACACACACACACGCACACACAGCAGAATAACCTCTACTCTTGTTTACTTTCATATGAAGAACTTTGCCTCGAGCACAAGTCGTGAAATACAGAAAACAATTACCTCCACTGAACATAGTCTGGCTCTGTTAGCAGGATTACTCAAATGTTATTTGGATTTAGAGGAAGTTATTTGGACACTTATGACCCCAAGAATAACCTGTTCTGATCTGGTGGTGATCCGGGTCAGTATCAGTCTTTTTTTCTCTAGAGGATTCATTGACGCTGTAGGATCGGCAAAAACTCAAGATTTTTGCTTCTAACTTCATGGTTAATACCAAAAAAACCTGAAAACCGTTATTTCACCGAAAAAAGCCCAGTCCCCTGCGTTGTACATGGAATTCCCCTTGCTTAAAGTAAAAAAAACAACAACACAGTGGCAGTAAAACCTGCAGAAATCGAGTCAGATCTCCTGGAGGTACATTTCGGTCTGAATTAGAAGTTAAGTCCGAAAAACAGTGTTTCTCATAATTTAGCTTATCTATGTGAATAAAATATGACCTACAAGAGTAAATTATGATTTTCAAGATACAGCAAGACATAATACGCACCATTACCCAAATCAATCCAGTTCTTCCTCGCACTGACGTAAAAAAATAATTACACAAAGACTTATCCTTAAAAGATAATATTCCTGATCTGTTAATCCAGAATCTTCCTGTTCAGAGAACTTGTGGATCGTTCGCTGCTGTGAGAGAGAAACAATTAAGGCCCCAGAGTTAAACTGAAACTGTGCTGATTCAGTTTGGTGTCAAATTTGATGTGCCTTCTTCTGTTACTGGACCCGATCCAGAAGAAATCCTGATCCGTAATCAGGGAAATATCACGTTTCTCACTTAAGAGTGTGAATTACTGCCAAGGCAGCAGTTTCTCCATGATGTCACGCCGCATAAAGGAACCGGTGCCTTGACAGTTTGACCCATATAATGTGAGAACCTAGCACCAGAACCTGGAATGACATTGTTGCCAGTCTTAGTTCTTGAGCTTTTCAAGAAAAAAACAAGATCGTTTTCTCCTTCAGTGTCGATACCTTCAAAATTCCACGTCTTCATGGCGCATACTCCACCCATCCACCCAGCTTCATGGAAATCCAACAAGTAGTTGAAGTATAATGAGTAGAAAAAAGTAGCGATCTTTAAATATTCACAAAAGTAGGAAAAGCATCCCGAGTCTGATCTGGGTCTGGGTTCAAATCAAACTCTGGCCTTCAGGCCTTCTTTACTTTTTCTTTCCGATATTTGTGAGGCTTGTCCATCAGCTACTCTAACTTCCTCTAACATTCAAAAAACACGTAACATCTGCAAATTGATGTGTCCGAAAGAAGGAACATGACCCGTCACGGCCTGACCCGGTTCTTCCAGCTCGGAGATGAAGATGAAGGTTGTAACAGACGTGGGTTGGACAAATGTAAAAACGTGAGACGGTCTTGGTGACGTGATGTGTCTGAAAAGCAGCTAGTAGCAGTAGCGGAGGTAGTAACAGATGTGTACTTCTCTTAGAACCGGCTAGTAGCAGTTAGCAAACTGAGGAGACAGTCCGTCATTGGGAAGTCCTTACCTTCTGAGCAGAGAGGACCAGATCAACCACCATGTTCCAGAAAGCGGGTTTACACGGAAGGCCTGGTTCTGAAAAGGTTCTGAAAAGACGGTTAAAAAACCCGGCGGCGCTACTCACATACGCAATACCGGTATTTTAATTATCCAGACCGCAGCAGATAGGGATAAGCAGATAGGCTCCGCCCCCCGCGACAATGAACAGGATGAGCAGCAACGGGGAAGGAATGAATCAAAGATCGCGGTTCACGATGTGGATCTTGTTCTTCAGAATTAAAGCGCGTGATGAAGAGTTTCCGCTTCAAACCTGACGGATGATGTTGATTGTTCACATTTGTGGTGACCAACTTCACTTTTCATGCAACAACGGATGAAGTACTTAAAGAGGAGGCGGACCTCTATGGAAGTACCTGCCCAAAGGTGGATATGGGTTTTTCAGAATAAAAGCGCGCGATGAGGAGTTTTCTAGCTTTTAAAGTTTCTTGTTACTTGAGTTTACCACACAACGCGGCCTCAATGACACCGTCATGTTTGCTAACGTCGTAATGATGTCACGTTAGTCCGAGTAAAACCACTCCGAGCTACCGACAATGTTTCCTCTTCCCTCAGTCCCTCCCCGTGTCTCCGCAAGGCTGTACGAGAAAACATGAGTAGCAACGAAAACTACTACGATCATATGAAAGACGCACACCCTCTGATGACACCCGTCCTCTATTGGTCGCTTTCTCTCTTGTCACTCAGCTGTTGACTTTCGATCGGTGTGTCGGTGCATGTGAACACTACTTCCTGTTAGATCACTGCTCTTGTAAACAGTTGAACAGGAATAATCTCCCGGAATGAAAAGTATCCATGTAAACCCCCCTAATGAAGGTAAGTTGTTACTTTTTTTCCCAACAGTAATCAGATTTGTAAGATATCCTGTAATACATCCCACCGGGTGCTGGGGACTCTCTGCTGTATGTCCCGCCTCTTTTTGCTCACAGACTCCTGGCTTGCTATTGGTCAGCGACCTGCACATTCTGTCCCTGTATCTTTCATTGCAATACAAAAAAAAAGCCTTATCACTTTTCCAAAAACACGTTGGTGGAAGATTTCACTGGACTAGAATGTTTTGTGTTGTTTTCATATTTTCAGCACATTATCTTCTTGCTTTCGGTGATAAAAAATGAAAAGTGGGCAGGACAAAAAATGAAGGTCAGCAAACCACACAGCCTTCTCAGCAACATCATCGACTACTGAGGGTCAACAAAGTCACGTCATCGCAGCGAGACTCCTGAGTGATTTGAGGGTCTCTGGTCTGTGCGGTAAGAAGTATATATCCCCTTCCCCCTTAGAGTCTGGATACAAGTGGTGGTGGTGGCTGATGACTCTGCTGAGCCTAATGAATTATCGGCAAACTAGATTGGCAAAAGTGGTCAAAACAGCTCGTTTCTGTCTTGTTAGCACGTTGCATCTTTATTGACAACTGTCAATAGTGACAATGGGCTGCAGGAGCCGACAGACCGTCCAGCGTTAGCACTCAGGTTGCGCGCTACAATCGGACCCTGCACTGTGAGCAGGACCAATCGGGAGCTTGAGATTCACTTGTACAGTGTGAGTTGAAATTTAACAGCGACGACTCTAAAATCGGTACAGTGCAAGCGTCGGTCCACAGAGGTGACGTTCTCCGGCCATCATGACGTCAGGGCACACCTCCTGCGTGCAACAGTCGACTGTAGGTGCAACAGGCACAACACAAGTTGCTCCGATTGTTACTGGAGTACCTCTACCCTGAGTTGCCGCAGATATATATCCCCGCCCCTTAGAGTCTGGATACAGTTGGTGGTGGTGGCTGATGGTGCAACAGGCAAAACACAAGTTGCTCCGATTGTGGACCGGACCGATGAGCGCCTGGATGAAGCCCGGACCCAAATGCATGAAAGAGGTGACTCAGGTTCACCTCGTTGTTCGTCGGCGATTTGGTGGATCACGGAAAAACTCTGCTCCGCAGGTGTGTGCGATGTCGCGTCGCTGTTTGCCCCTCGGCGTGAACTGCCCGGCTCGGAGACACCATGTACTTTTGCGGCCCAGCGGCGGCACTTTCAACTTAACGAGGCCATGTACTGCCTGATTCATTTACTCTAAAATACATGTTGTGAAGACGAGAGCAGTGTGTCATTAGAAATCACTCGACGGGGAGCGAAAAACAGAAACTCTCCTTGTGGTGCGCTCGGAGAGGCGGACAAAGGCAGCGCGGCGGGGAGAAGGAGAGGAGAAGAGGAGGAGGGCTGGAGAAAGGGGTGGCGGGGGGGCGAGGGGCGTTAAAAAAGTGTGAACTCCTGCTTCTTTGTGACCTGTTAAAATCACTCCGTGAGCATTCGGGGTCAGCGAGGACGAAGGAGGGGAGGGGAATCGGTTCTTTCTCGGCTCGGCGGGGAACAGCTCATGCTCGACTAACTCTTTGGATCCCCGCGGAGCCAATCTATATGCTCTTTCTTCTCCCCTTGTATCCGATTCTGAAAGTGTGTCAAAGCCAATCATTATGTTAGTTTCAGATATCATTGACCTCTGCGGGCGCGCGCAGCCGTGCGTGCGCTTCGGAAGGGAAACCTCCAGGCGTTTTTCTCATTCGCCAGCGTTCTGCATCATTCCCAAACCGCACAGCCTCTCTGGGAAACACAGCGTTTCTGTCCGATGTGTTTTGTGCCGCATGCGGCTCCAGAGGTCTAATTATGCCGGGTTTGAAAGCACAGACACCCCCATGTCAAAGGCTCTATAAATCACACACAGTCATTAGTGGGAAAATATGCTTTTTTTTTTTTTTTTCTTTTTTTTCTTTCTGGGCCTGGCACTACATAAAACCATGACAAATAAAAGCCATAAAGTATTTATTGTCTGAGGGGCAGGAATGGTTGCATCTCTGCACATAGACAGGAATGGCATTTACGCAAACGAATTGGCTGTAAACGCTTTTTATTTGAAAGCCAGGATATAATTAGAAAATTGCGGCTTTCCAAGAAAGGATGTGTGTGTGTGTGTGCATGACAGTGTGTGTGTGTGTGTGTGTTTTCTCATCCTCTCTCTCTCTCTCTCTCTCTCTCTCTCTCTCTCTCTCTCTCGCTCCCTTACTTTCTCGTCTTCGTTATGTCAAGTAGCTCCCAAATATTTTGTGTCAGAAATAAAGTTTGCATGAGGAATTTCACATTCGGTCGCAGCAACAATACGTTAGGCTATAAGGTCAAGAAATGTGAATCCGACATTCACCAGTTCTGCACTTCTGATTCCTGGGTTTTCTCTGTTTTAGGCTGCAGAATAAAATGCGGGAAAACCCCCAACAACGGTTATTAATCACTTCCTTATTGCAGCAAACTTCCATATTGCGATATATTAATAAAATAGCTATTTTGATATTAGAAATACATCATGGATTTATATTTAGAATATTCTTATGATTAAAAACAGTGATTTTTAAATCACTATAAAAAGACCTCGATGCGAGGAAGACCTGGACTGGTTTTGGGAAAGGTCAGTGGCTTATTTCCGCCACTAGGGGTCAGTTTTATCTACGAACTTTTTGGGCCATAGTTTCTCAGCTGTTCCTGTAATTTGGTGCATATTAATCACAACAAGGTGTATTTTGTATTTGACGTATTTTATTGTAAGAGTTCATATTTTATTCACTGGGCGGAACTTTTTTATGAAAATACAGTTTTTCGGACTTTCCGAAAAACTCCGTTTAACAGTGAAAAGGGGATTTTCTTTAAGCCATAAGGATACTAGTCCTGTTCCTCTGATGGGGAGGAGTGCGTAGGCCTAGCAGATTTTAGTGCGAGGAAGAACTGGATTGCTTTTGGGAAAGAACAGTTTTTGGGAAGTAATTGTTCGTATTTATATATTTTGTGTGTGACACAAACATTTTTCTTTTTATCGTTACTTCACAGCCATATGTCCAAATGTGGTGCCTGTGATTCAACACAAGATCCATCTTCGGTATATTGTTTCACATTTCTCCTCTGTAACTTCCCATCCATCCGTTCGATTGTGTCTAAATTTAAATCCTATGGAACGACACGAGGAAATCTTTCGTGTTCTAATCCGGATTTGTTTTTGTTGATAAAAACTAGCCGTCGCACTTCCTTATCGTTATTCCTCATCGCTCATACCGGCGAGCAGGCGGCGGGGAAACACGACCAATAGGAGCAGAGACGTCGACCCAGACGCCGATTTTCTATCCCACCCCGTTTTTGTTGTTGCTCCCCCCCCCCCAAACACTTCCCACAAATCAGATGATACGATGCCCACGCCGAGCCCTTCCTCCCCGTCTCCTCCTCCTCCTCCTCCTCCGCCGCCGGACTCCCACACAGCCTTCCCAGCGGTCCGAGGGGACGAGGATGTGACCACGCATGAGTTACAGGAGATTAATCTGCCGTTTGATGGGAAACGTGTTGATCTCAAGGTCTCGCAGGGGGGGGGGGAGCGATTTAAAGGCTGGAGTGAGATTACATTTTCATTCTTCTCTCTTTTTCCACTCCTGACAGAGGAGCAGAGAGTGTTTACTTTACCAGCCGTCTTTACCGCCCACCCCCACCTCCCGCCCTCCCTACTCCTCTGCTAAGCGATAAGCGAGGCGAACCATTAATTCCCCCCACCCCTCCCTCCCCTCTCCACTCCCTGACTCTCCCTCTTCACTTAAACTATCTGCAGCTTGCCCTTCACGGATCGCCGAGGCGACGGCGCAGGTACATGTGCACGATGTACGCACTCTTACGGCGTGATATAATCTCCGGGAGATTTTTTTTTTTTGCAGTGTCAAACTCTGAGCAGAGAGAGAAGAGCTGTGAATGAAGGGCTGAGTGGACTTCCTGTCTGCCAGCTGTTCACCAACCACCTGCTGAAAGCACCAGTGACGAATGAAGACTCCGAACGTTTATCCAAATCAGTGCGATCCAAACTATTTGTATAGTGTTATTTGTAATAAATCAGGTAAATGCACAACTTCTTCAAAAAAAAATAAAAAATAAGTTGCGACCATAAGAGATTAAATGGCTCAATTTGGTGCTTAAAGGAAAATGCCTATCTTTAAAAACGACAAAAAATGGACTTTTGTCCATATTATGTATACAAAACGTAAGTTTTAACGTCTTAAATCAAACTAGCCAACGCTCAGAGAACCAAAACCGGTCCAAAAGTCGACACTGGGATGCTCAGAATCAATTAGATCGCTTTATTTTGAAAAAATATTTTGAATTTCTTTTTAAAATTCATCTTTTTCCAAAAAAATCAAAGTTTTCCAGCAGCCAAAAAGCCCTCAATCCCCTGCGTCGTACCAGCAATCGCCCGGATTGAACACCTTGAATTAAAAGTTATGTCCCTGAAACAGTGTTTTGCATAAAAAGATCCCGCAGAGTCAAACATTTATACTATTAGACTAAAATATGAAATACAGAATAAATCTTTTGCCCCCAATTTGGACTTGTGGATATACAACTTAAAAAGTTACATCATCACGATGTTAGCAAACATCATAATGATGTTAGCAAACACAATAATGATGTTAGCAAACATCATAATGATGTTATTAGTCAGGCAGTGTCGTGTGTTAAACTCACCAGAAATGTTACCTAAGCATCCTCATCACGCGCTTTTACTCTGGAAGTCCAGATCCCCTGATTGTCAGGCTTTCATAGAGATTAACTTCCTCTTTAATTAATCCATCCATTCATTCATTGTTGCATGGATGGTGAATGTCAAATGTCAACCTCAGGATCAGTCGTAACGTCTACAGCAGGAATTCCTGGTCACATGCTTTTATTCTGAAGATCGAGATCCACGTCACGGACAGCGGCCTTTGATTCATTCACTCACGTAGCTGCTTATTCCGTTTATCGCCGCGGGGCCTGGAGCCTATCCCAGCTCTTAATAACTTCATTCATGCTCAGTAAATCGTGAAGTCGGCGTGTCTAAAGGCTCCGCCTCTCATTTTCACCAGACAACGCACTTATATAATCGAGAATATTATATTCCGTTCCTGCCAATATTATATTCCATTTCTAAATCCCCTTAAATCCCACACGGCGAACCTCTAAACAGCGCGGCCTGATAAATGGAGGGGGGGGGGGCCCGATGAAGGCTTTCTTACATGCATCGTCATACATGTCGGACGTCATGGCCGCACATCCATTTTTCCTATACAGCCTGTCGCCTATAACGCCGCAGCCGTCCATTAGGACCACGTCCAGGTCGCTGCTCGGAGCCGCTACCAGCCGCCTGAGTGCTGCGGCCGAGACGCGCGGCGATGGAAGGGCTCCGCATCACGACCTAATCACTCACCCGCAATCCAAACACCGCGTCAGGCCCGACGGGTCTAACAGGCGGCGGGTTTCGGCCGCAGCCACTCTGCAGCTGGTGTGCAGGACATGCTGCCTTTTAGGCCATTCCGGCGCACACCTGCTCAGCGTCGGGTCAGCCTCCGACATGTGTCAAAATATACAGGGCCTACATTCATACGTAATGGGCCGCAGTCTGGCCACTTCTTTATTTTTTTTTTGGCAGCCCTCTCCCACACCTGTCTCTTTATCAGGGAGCGAGACAGAAAGAAAGAAAAAAACAGGGTGTTTATTTGAGCTTTCATCTTTTTTCTTTTCTTTTTTTTCGATTCGGGTCCACCGGCTCCCTTTGCGTTCTGTCATCCAGCCTGTAATAACATCTCCGATGTCAGAGGCAAAGAAAAAAAAAATCCTAATGATATCGAGATATTCATTTGCAAGTCAAGGTAGGATTTACTAATCTGCCCCCGTGGCGAAAGGCCAGAACCTCCCCGTCTCTCGCTGGCTGGGTTCTTCTGTGCCGTGCGTCATTTGTGAAGTATTAGCTGTTAAATGCGCCGCTAGTTGTCCCCTCCAGCCCTTTATATACAGAGATTCTGCAATAGCGCCACATTTAAGAGCCTTCCCTAAATGGCGTCTTTGCTTTATTTACATTGAACAAACCAACCGGAACACCACCCCAGATTGTGGGTCTGGATAGCGTGCCGGCATTCCAGAGGCGGGAGGTGTGACTTATGGAACAGCAGAGTTGGCATCTAGTTTGACATTTGGTAGAAAAGCCTCGAGCAATGCTTTTTGCAAATTAAAGAAAAAGGCATGAAGTGTAAATAAATGGCATAAAAAGCACCCGTAGATTTCACTCTCCCAAAGGTTCCTCCTATTTTAGTTACGTGCTAATTGCTTGATTTGTTATTTCTTCTTACCATCGTTCCCGTCACAATGCCCCCCCCCCCCCCGTGTAAATATGTGTACATGTACACATATTTACACATATTTATGTGTAAAACTCTACTTGTTTTACACATATATATATGTATATACATGTCTATAGATATATCATGATATATATCATCAATCATGCATCCATCTATCGATCTTAGCTTGTTTGTCTTGGACAGCAGAGTTTTATCATTTTAGTCCTAGTCGTTTGTCAAACGCTCTTATTTCAATCAGGAGCGACGGAGAAAAGATGAATGTTTACTACCAAAGATGATCTGTGATAGTCAGTTTGTCAGGAAGTCTTTGGCGAAGGGCAGCAGCAGGTATTTCCTCCCAAGGGTGTCTGGATACTGGTCGTGGTGGCTGATGACTCTGCCAAAACTGATGGATGGATGGATGGAGGATCGATCTGAGGCTGTGAGTTCTGGCTGTCCTGAAGGGAACTTTAGAGGGAACCAGCTCTGATTTGCATTTTGTGGGTCCCCACCAGGGTTTCCTCCGACTTGACCCCGCAATCGTGAGCAAAACACGATTGTTGGCCATTGTGTTTTCGCCAATCTCGGCCAACATTTGGGTTTTTGCCAGTTTACTAGACTGGAAGCAGAAATACGTAGTTATACAAAAAAGAGACAAAAGGTTGGGGTTAGTTTCAGGGGACGCATTCGTGTGAAAACCGTCTTAAATGCTGAAAGACGTCCCTCGTAGGGAACTCGTTTAAAGACGGCCCCTAAACCGGACGACTTTATGGTACTGGCCGTTTAATTTCAACTCATGCTGTACGAATCGAGCGTTTGCTGAAAACTCGCGGTTGGCGTGATCACACTGTACTACCCGTCCTGCTCCTGCGGCCTTTTGTCACTTTTGACATTTGTCAATAAAGTTTTATTTGAAAGCTCCGAGGTAGGGAAAAAGTTTGTTTGTTAGCAAACAGAATTGTGGGTAAGCGGGCTACGTTTGACTGTACAGAGTGTTAGCTTCATAGCTAGCAGCCCTCTGACAGCCGTGAACCTTTTTATTGGTCCTCCTTCTCGTTAGCCACAAACTTCACTTTCTCCTTCGTGACTCTACTTGTTTGAAATGTTTGTCGATTCCATACAGGTGGATGGGATTTCAATGATTTATAGAGTTCCTCTAATATAACAGTTTCCAATGGAGAAAATTGAGCCTTTAGTGGAACTTCAGATCCTCGGTAAAAAGCAGGAATAAAGTTGGTCTTTGGTTTGTAATTTGGTTGAATCACCTCTTTCCAGAAATGACCTCATCCCTCCCTTTAACAAACTCTCCCAAGACTCAATTCTTACATTCTTCAAAAGGATCTATTGACCTGGAACGCACGCCTGGCTCTCTCCGGAGGTGACATCACTACATGTGACCGTGTGCAAGCCTCGCCACTCCAAGATCCAAGATTAGACTCTTCTCTGTGTCTCTCTCCCCCGCTGTCAGGCTCTGCCCCTGTCTGCTCTTCTTCCTCTGGTATTTTTAGTCTCAATCCCAACGCACTCCCTCGAAAAAACATTCATACGCTCCTCCAATCTACCCCGTTTAAAGTCGAACCAACTCTCCGGCTGTTTTGTTTGTGTTGTTTTCCTGCGCCCTACCTGCGGTTACAGGTAGGTTAAAGATCTCAATCCTCTTAGTGAGGACTTTGTCTTTGCAGTAAGGCACTGTCTGATCCCGTCCAGGCTGCACGGCCCCATGGCTTTCAGAGGAGGGTGGGAGAGAGTGTGAAGCGGCTGTGAGCAGCAAGGTTGAAGCCTTCTGAGTGGCGCTAGCCGGGTATGTGTGTTAGGACAGGAAGGGGAAACTGATCCTCTTAGCAGCCTGGAATTGGCCCTCTCTCAGGAAAGTGTCACTCGAGTTGGTCAACCTGAGAATGCCAGGCGAGATTGTTTCGCCTTGTATCCGCTTCCAACGGCGGCCTACCCAGCCGACCCGGGGAGGAACTGCTGACCTGAAGACAGAAACTGGCTGCTATCATTCCTCAGTCTGCTCTATGAATGTCCTACCTGGTCTCCAGGCAGGAGCTTGATCCGAGGAGCCCCGCCCCTACGGGTGAGGCACACCAGGCCAACATTTGGGGTTCAACAAAACCATACGTGATAGAGGGCCCGGATATAGCTACTCACATAGGTACAGTTTGAAGTTTTAACAATAAAACCCCTCGAACGTCCCATGAGGGACCCGCCATCACCCCCAAACGTTCCTGGTCTGGTAGAAACAGGAAGTAATGAGTTGAAGAGGATAAACGACACCAGGATAGCGGTAAGTGGATACCGACCCACGTCAAGGGTGTCGGGGGCGTCGGAGATGTTGGTAACCAACCCGACCAGTTAAAACACGGATCAGTAGTGCTACATGCTAGCAAAGGTTCGGGCTGAAAATATGGCGTTATATTTGTGCCACAATCCTGGTGGGATTATCCCTGGGATACCCCACTGTACAGGTAATGCTAAAACGTTCTAGATCCTTAAGGATCAGAGGAAAATCATTCAGAGAGATTAGATCTGGCAGTTTGAAGTCTTTCTGGAGGGTATTCCAAGCAGGGGGGGGGGGGCAGCAACTATAAAAGCTCTTCTCCCCGGTTCAGTTCAAACAAGCGGAACAATCAGGTACGTACAAAGCAGGATTCCGTCCTGTAGTAGAAGCTCAGCTTCAACTTGAGCTTGGAGACCAGATGTAAGATGTAGGACACTAAAAAAGACAAGTTATAGGCAATAAATAAGAAATAAGAAAAGCCAAATTCTCTGAATTTGTGACTTCTTCGATTGCTTTCCCTTGAAAAGCTAAAGAATTCTCAAACTGTTGTTCTCAAACGAGTTCAGTCTGTATGTAAAACAAGTTTTAGTTAATGGGACTAAACAACATTGACCTTGGGGCACGCTCTTTGAAACTGTTGGGAAAGAGGAGGTGGAACCTACCGTCTGCATTCCTGCAGACGGGCCGTCGGTAAACGAAGACGCTGATGTTCTCTGACCCACCAATACGATTCAAAATCAACGTTCAGCTTTAGCATTTGACCTCCTCAACCAGAAACTGTTGTAACGAGTAGCTAGCCAAAAATTATAGTGACTAGCCTCTGAGATGTGATGACCTGTTGAGCCAGTAGC
This sequence comes from Lophius americanus, assembly GCA_037951165.1. Lineage (NCBI taxonomy): Eukaryota > Metazoa > Chordata > Actinopteri > Lophiiformes > Lophiidae > Lophius > Lophius americanus. Next base: position 423,206 of record JBBDHG010000144.1, on the reverse strand, counting down.
TGATCCAGAATGTTGCTAGCTATCAGCTTCTGAATGCTATTTTTTTCCAGAAACAGAACTTTTATGACATAAATACGCAAGAATGAAAAAGTTGAAAAAGAGATTCCCATACTTGCCTTTTGGTCAGGCCCTGAAGAACAAATGCTTGATGGGATAATATTATCAGCCATGTTTGGGGTACTAGCAAAATAAGTGTAAACAATTGAAGGGAAAAGTTATTTCCAGCTGAAAAATAAGCGACAACTATTCCAAGTTTGCGACGTCTCGTTAGCCTGCTGTTTGTGCATTCGCCTGTTTTGTTCTTCTCATCCAATATTATCACGTATCGTTGGCAAAACATTGATAATGAAGCATTCTGGGAAAAGCAGTCCTGTTTCCCCTTGCCTTATTATTTTTTACTCCTTCTTTTTTTTTGTTTTTCCTCTCCCGACAGCGCGCTTCCTGTTTACGCCAGCGGAAACATATCCTGTGAACGGATATTTTTTTTATGAAATGGTTCTAAATTAGTGGCCTGTACGGCGATAATTTGCGTTTTAAAAAGTTGTTTAACATGTCAGTACATTATTATGGATTTAGCCTGGGCCTCCGCTGGGCCGGACCCAGACCTCCTCCTGGGAGCTGCCAGGCATATCTAACTGAAGCCATAACAAACGGCAGAGCGCTCACCACAAACACATCCAAACACATGCTCTCAGCCCTAAACCTCCGAGCTCCTCTCTGCTCCCACATGAAGTCGACTTCATTAAAACCCTTCACCTTCACAGCGCCGCACATTCTTCTTCTCGTCTTCCTCTTACTTGTCTCCAGATGTCCCGTGGACGACGACAAGAGAGCAGCCGGGCCGTGTTCCTTCCACAGCTTTATTGGAAACAGATAGACGGAGAAGGAAAAGTCCATTCCTGGAGAGCAGGGTTACAGAAATCTGAAAAGTATGACGGATTTCAACCCTTCTGTCTCACGGGGGACTTTTTTTTTCTCCCCTTTTTGATGGTTTTGGCTGTGAGGCCATTGGATTGAGTTCTGGACGGGTTGTACATTCCGATCTCAGATCCTGTAATTTGTCATTAATTCACTGTGTAAAGAAGATTTATTCTCCCAGCGGGTTAGGGACAAAAATGCCCCCAGTGAAACCCATTAAAACTGCAGTTTCATTCTTTTGTCTTCACTTCAACATTGTTTATTTCTCATGGAGCCATTTTCCATCATTTTGAACAAGTGGAAAAACACTCCTCTCCCTCTTCGTCTTTGGGCTGTTCCCTTTAGAGGTACCATCTGTTTTCACCGTAGGCTGTCCTCTGCATCTTCCTCCACCACAACAACCAACTGCATGTCCTCTCTCACCACGTCCAGAAACCTCCTCTTTGGTCTTCTCCTTCTTCTGCTGCCTGCAGCTCCATCTCCAGCATCCTTCTACCAGCAGATCCACTATCCCTCCCCTTCACGGGTCAGAACCATCTCAATCTGGCCTTTTTGAATTTGTCTCCTTTCTTCCTCACTCCCAAAGACCATCTGAACATCTTCATCTCCGCCTCCTGTCTTCTGGTCAGAACCGCCGTCTCTAAACCATCCAGCTTCGTTGCTCTCACCACCGTCTTGGAAACCGTTCCCTTCATTCCTGCTACTGCTCTTCTGTCACAGATAACTCCTGACACGCTTATCCACCCACTTCACCCTGCCTGCACTCGCTTCTTCACCTCTTTTCCACACCACTTTTTGCTCTGATCAGTTGATACCATAATCCCCTGCACCTTCTCCACCTCTACTCCTTCATCCTCGCCTCTTCCTGCCTCCCTCTTCTCTCCAGCGCACACCTCCACCTCTCCAGATTCCCCTCCCCCTGCTCCCTGCTTTCTCTCCAAATCACAATGTCACCCACCAAAATCATAATCCACGGAGTCTCCTGTCTGACCTCATCTGTCAGCCTGTCCATCGCCTCAACAAACAAGAAGGGGCTCAGAGCCCATCCTTGGTGCAGTCCCTACCTCAACCTTGAACCCATCCGTCACTGTCCTGCAACATGCTTTGTTGCTGTATAGTAGAACCAGGAAAGCATCGTGTCAATGAAACAAAAAGTGGTATTTAAAAGGTTAAACAACCTCAAATGAGATAAATATTTGATAGTTATGATCGGAAACGATGTAAGTTAAAAGCATGAAACCGGCGTAAAGATTGATTGTATTATAGGAGATTTTATGGCAGTTTGAAGAATAAAACATCTGATGACCTCAAATGGCCTGATGAAGTGAAACGTTCAACACATTTAAAAGCCGAATCATCATTTCTGGGAAAATAGGAACAACATTTTCAGGTCGCTCCGGTGCTTTCCCAGAGAATCAAATGTGTGGAAACTCTCAGGATAATCCAAGTTGGAAAACACATAAAATCTTAACAGGACTGAATTAACCGTTGTTTACTTGCTCTCTCGATCGCACCCACCCCCCACCCAACCCCGTATCTCCAAATTCCCCCCTCAGAAAAATAGAAATAACCATAAAACATTCTGCAAAGTGATTCAACTCTCATTCCAGACCTAAAAACGGCCAAATGGTGACCCTGAGGTCCCGAACATGGTTGTTAACGGGGACAAATGTCTACCGCCCAAGTTGGCATCCTCTATTCGGGTCCCCCCCCCCTTTATCCGATTCTGATGACATAACAAAAATAAATGATTTTCTTTTTTAGATATGATTATAGTGGAAGCAGCAACATAAATCGACTAGCCGTTATGATGGTTTTCCGAAAGTTCCCCAGTTTTAGCGTCAGTTTTTTTGGCCGTTCTTGTGGGACGTTGAAGCAGGGGGCATTTGAAGGTCAAACGGGCCCAATAATTCACAGAAATAAAAACAGAAAAGTTCTGTCGACGACAAAAGAATGCCCCGCGCGACGGGAAGAATTCATTTTGACTCGATGTGGACGGATGGACGGTGGACGGATTAACAATTATTATAGACAAATGTGAGCAAGATTACATAGAAATAGCTTAAATTCAAATCTGGCGTACGTTTAAAAAACAAAAAAACAAAAATGAAGAAACAAAATAATGTGAAGGAAACTTTAACGTTTGTGGGAGATTTTGTTAAATTCTATCCACAGGTTTTTTGTCCCTTCGAAAATATGGACGGACCGTCATGAACGTAGGGACGTTCCTTAGCATGGCGCGTCAAAGGTAAAGTCTAACTCATGCTTCATCTTTGTCGCGTCTGCGTTAGCTAGTTAGCTACCAAAAACGGTGAAGGTAGAGAACATTTGCACAAAATCCATCCGTCCACCTTTTCCACCTCAGCAAGATTCTCCTGCTCTTCCTGTCGTTGAGTTGCGACGCGTCAAGAACGACGGTTCTGATGAACTTTTGGGTCTAATGTTGACACAGTAACTCAAAAACTATTTCATGGATCATTTTGAAAATGTATACCCCCATAGACCTTAATGTGAGGAAGAACGGGCTTGTTTTGGGGAAAAGTTCAGTTTCATATTTCAGCCACTAGGGGGAATTTTCGCTCCAAAATCGCGTCTAATCTGGTCTAATTTTGCACAAATTTGGAGCAAATGAGTCGACCGAAGGAGATCTGTCTTGTATACATTTTTTTTACTCACTAGAGGGAGCCCTTTTTCAAAAACAGATAAAGCTTCTTAATCGTTGGTGAGGTTTGGTCCAAATTTACCTCAAATGAATAACGTCAAGGAAATCCAACTTGTAATTGTTCGTATTGCACTTCTCTTTTTCAAAAACAGTTTTTTAATTGTCACTTCCCAACCTTCAGTCCAATTGTGTCTAAATTGAACTCCTATGAATGGACTCGAGGAAATCTGTCTTGTTTTATTACTGAGCTCAGAACAAACTTGTTAACTGCAAATATCTAAAACGACCTGCGTGGGCAACAGAACAATACTAGAGACGTCACACGCAGCCCGCTGTCCGTTTGGAAATCAAAAAGGAAGCAACTAAAGTTGGTTTGAACGCTTTCCTTTGTAGAAAAAGTGATTATAGTGATGTTTATAGTTTTTATGTCCATGTTTTCGTTTGACTCGCGCCGGCCCAGCTTAGTTGAAGAGTGTCGACGGACGATGACACCAAAGTGGCTCCAATCTGACGGATCAGATTGATGTCGCGCTGTAAAAAAAAAAATCCGAGCTGTGTTTGATTTAGGGTTCATATGGAAGTGGCCCGAATCAGAACTGGAAAAGATTAGAGTACATTTCGTGTTGTTCAAACTGCCATGTAGAAAAAAACATTTTACTCTGCGGTGTGAACGTAGGGGATCTGATCTCAGAGCAGACTGCTGACTACATAGAAATATTCAGGCAGAGTCAATATGGACAGTTTGAGATTATTAATGAGTCACATCAAGTTTAAGAGTTCAATCAAGTAGGGATTGTTTGTATAACGCAGGGGGATTGGGGGCTTTCCAGGGATTTATAATGTCGGGACCAGATTCAATCACCAGTCATGTTTGAGTTCCCAGTCACGACATATCGTCAGGTAACAAACGTATTATGCCTGTGTTAGCTAGCTAACGTCCGCTAGCTAATGTCCGCCAGCTAATGTCAGCAAGGCAATAAGAGTTATTTATGCTCTTCATCCCGTAAAGACCCGGTCGACAAAATCAAATTCGAATCATTCCGCTGATAGGAAAGCAACCGGAATCATTCGAAAAGAAAGAAAAGCTAAACGTGAATGGCATAAAACCCGGCTATCGTAAAACATTGGTTCTGTGTCTTGAACCGAGACGGATTCTGTTATTTGCACCAAGCAAATCCAAGGACTGCTCCCGTTTATGACCCAAAGATGCTGCTTGTCCGCAACGGAGTTGAATGTTTTCGTGACGGCGTCTAAGTTTGGGTCCGAATCCGCCGTCCGTTCCTCTGCAATTCAAATCAAACAAAACGCTTGTTCAGCAGCGCGTTTGGAATTTCCTCCTGGCATCGATATGTGTCCTGGATCTTTGTAATTTCATGTTCGCAGATGCATGCTGTTGGGAAGTGGTCACTGGAGTCCGGGGGGAAAAACACACAGCAGTAGATTTGTGATGCTGTGGTTTGTTGGTTGAGATAATATCCTAGAGAGTTGCCTTGCCTGTATTTTTTTTTTGGGTCCTGTCAAGACCAGGACAGTTTTTTTTTGAGGCCTGAGTTGATTTTGTGTCACTCGGCATAAGAAGCTCATCTCAGTGAAATCAGGGTTGTGGAAATCGATCACAGAGGGGGCCAAAGGTAAAGATGGGGTTCCCGTCGAAGGCCGAACGGGACTCACGTTCAATCTGAGGTATTATGACAATTTTATTCTTATTTTAAAGAATTTCTGAACAAACAAACGAGATAGAAATTACTCAAAATTAAAGATTAAAATCCAAAATACATCAGCTTTTACAAATATTTATGTCTCCTTCTGTATCAGCTATAGTTTTACCGAATCATTCGCAACAACGGCCAGAAAACAACTTTTTTAAAGTTACAAATTACATCCAGAATCAATCGGCTTTAATTAACAATATCAACCAAAAGTTTCTTTAAATGACCCCTTGGTAAATAGCCGGGCTGATTTAGCCGTTTCTTTCATCTGTGACAATAAAACAGTAAAAAGTAGACTAGTCGCTCCTGGTATCTGTTCCTGCAGCCAGGAGCAGCTGCTCCTCAGGAAGCAGTAAAGTGCATGAATAACCCTCCAGATGTAGGATTAACGTTGAAAACGTGCTTTCTATATGTTAAAACGTACTAATACGTTTTATTATTCAGGGTTTTAAATGTTCATTAAATTTAGTATCTGTGGTGTCTCTGCTATAAACATTTGATTATTATAAAAATTTGAAATAGTCTTGCGGACCGGATATAATTTTTTTGCGGCCCGGATGTGGCCCGCGGGCCTTGAGTTGGACACATGTGAGTGAAATCATACAGCACATACGCAGGTGCAGCGAACAGTAAAACCTCGTAGATCATGATTTCCCAATGTTCCCAAGACAAGCATTATTTTGACTGGGAGAGATTCCTCTCACAGTCACTCTTCGATTGGACTTGAGTTATGAGCTGCAAGGCTTCCCCAACCGAGAAGCCCGCCTGGACTTCAGCTTCGTCCAGAATCATGTGTTGCATGGCGTCCAAAACCCTAATGAAATTGAACAGAAATGGCTCCGAATGCAAAAAAAATCCCTAAGACCACAGTTCAAGTCCATGTACCTAGAACCATACCGCAATGTCAGGAGTCCGCATGTCCAGGTCCCCGCCTTATACCCATACTGCTTTGCACCCATTCCTGAAGGTGGTGAGCACAAAGAGCAGTGGGGCTGAGTCCCAGCGAGGTTCATTGAAAGAAGGTCTGGCCAGTATCTGGTGGGGCCCCCTCCCAGGTCCGGTCTTCCCCAGTCTCACAACTTCTTTGGTGCCTATTCATTGGACATTAGCTTCCTTTGAAGGGTGGCTGAGCTCAACCTTAGAGATAAGGGGCAGAGCTCAAACACCTGGATTCCCCAAGAATGAGCGGGAGAGTGTTGCTGTGGAGAAGGATGTCTTGAACACCCCTCTTAGCCGTTTGCCACTGCGAACCAGGATGGTCCAACTTAACTGAAAAATCTGTCCTGACCTTTTGCACGATACGGACACAACTCTCACTTTGTTTAAATGTGGCCGGATGGCTTGCAGCGATGGCCCTGGTACCCCATATTCTCACAGTATCCCACAAATTGGGCCCAATAGGGACAACGGTCATATGCCTTCTCCAAATCCACAATGCACATGTACACTGGATGGTCTAACGAATCCCCACAACCCCAAGAGGAGAGCCTTACTCTATCTCCCGCACAAGCTCTGGTTCTTTCCCCACCAAGTAGGTAACATTCTATGTACCTAGAACCATTCGTCAATGCCAGGAGTTGGCCCGCCTTGGTCCCCTTTGTTGCCTGTTACTCATATTATTTGGCGAGCCCAGAGGATGGCGGCTCCGTGAAGCCGGCTCGAGCTGACCCTAGACCAGCCCCATGGAAAAAAGGCCCGCCCCCAAGATGCTTGCGGTCGAGTTCCACTCCCAGGTCGGGCTCCGGAATAGGATGCCATGGTCACCCTATTCTGGGCAAGTTCTCTCAATCAAGTTGGACCTCATCTTCCAATCGCTGTTAGTCTGACCACTCACCTTAGACTACTTTGCCTTGGGAGACCCTACCAGGGGTTAATGCCCACAGCTCTCGGGATCACAGAGGCACACAGCCCCCCCCCCCCATCACGTTTAGGTAGTGATCATTTCGAGGGCTTGTTTGGTTCGTTCCCTCGGTTTTCATAAGCTACGCACAAAATGTGCACAAAAATGGACGAAAGGGAGACTCTCTCCACATCTTTCTTTAATGTTTAACAAGCATTATTGTTCTAATCCATGTTCATTATAATTGTTGACTTTTATTAAATATGGCTTTCAAAAGGTTTGGATAATCACGGCAGCCACTAAGGGAACTGGCTCTCGCTACTTGACAAGCAAGTTCTTGATTCCAATCTGGTACCAGTTTTCCCGACTGACTGGGCTGTCTTTGGGTTTATGAACAAAAAGAACCCAATTAGGTGCAGGAACTGAACCAGTCCTAGAAGAACCTGGTATTTGAAGTTTGGACACAGAGAAGGGGCGGCTCAAGGCAAGGTCCAACCAGCTCAGGGGTGGAGACGTATGCAGAAGATGGATGGTTTCAAAACTCGAGCCTGATTGGTGAGCAATTAGAATTTGTTGAATAGTTTCAGATGAGATTGGTGGCAGGAACCATTTAGCACGACCCCTGCTGCTGTTGACATAGACCCCCGAGCCAAACTTCTGGGGTTTGAGTGGGCTGGGATTACAGATCAAATATGTCCAACAGGAAAAAAAAGTAAGACGCCTAACAGATGGGTCTGGAAATATGAGCTGCCAGACAGACAGACTGTCATCAAAACCATCTGGGGACATAAACAGTTGTTACGCTGCAAGGGACTGATTGGACTTTTTCTTTGGTGGGGGGGGGGTATGTCCACACTTAGATCATCTGGATAAACTGTGAACGTCTCATTTAAACACTTTCTGATGCTCTGCCTGTTGCACAATCAAAACTATCACCATGACAACAGAGTAAAATCTGAGGATGAAGACTATGAGATGTGTTTGAAAGCCCTGCTAGCAAACATTAGCGCTTTTTTTACTCAGAGATTGTCCAAAAAAGCCAAAATGAGGACTCTTCCCTGCACCGCCTTTGTTTAAATAAACAGAACAACCCGGTAACGGCATAACGCTGCATTCAACACAACGACCATGATGTGAATTTTCACATGGTGGTTTTAAAAATGACGTGAATTTTCACATCATTTTTAAAACCACCATAGACGTTCATGCGAGGAAGATCTGGAATATTTTGGCGGAAGGTCAGTTGCATATTTCCACCACTAGAGGGAAATTTATCTCTAAAATCACCTCAATCAATTTTCGGCCTTAAATTTCTCAACCAATGGTCCGATTTAATAAAAAAAAATTTTTTATGAATTGCACTTCTTCAAATGGAACTTCCTGACTGTTGGTCTGGTCCAAATCTCATACGCCTCATAAGAACCGTCTCAAGGAGATCCAACTTATATTTCTCGCATTTTATCGAAACCATATTTTACCGAAACCATACGTCCGATCTTGTACACCCTTAATTTAACTCATTCAAATTGCGTCAAATGTTGTGAATTCACATCTTCTTGCAAATTTGTGCTACGATGCTGTACAATATATGGGATGTGGTTTTTTTCCGAGCTAGTAGATATTTGCCTTGCTTACTAGCCACGATACTGCAGCAGCAGCAGCAGCAGCATCGTGGCGTTGCTGCCTGAACCCTCGGTACCAAAATCTCCCCAGCATCCACCTGTAGGCTCCTATGAAGTGCGTTTAGTAGTTTACTCAACACTCCCCCCCAACAATCTCCTTCGAAAAAAGGAATCAAGTAGTCGGGACGTGCATATTAGCTCTGGAAACATTTTCAAGTTGTTAGGTAGCCCATGCTAGCTAGCTAAACAAATCTAAACTTAAACGTCAATGCCGGTCGCTGTCCGCTTGTGATCCGATCGCCCAAAACATCTTAAAACCAAAGTCTGAACGGGGTCCGTGAAGAAGAAGTAGTGGTAGAAGTATTTATTTAGACCCGAACTTTTTCAAAGGTTTACTATATGAACCTGGACTGTTTCACTGTATGAACCTGAACTTTTTTAACTGTATAAAACTGGACTGTTTGCTACCAACCTGGCTCGTATTTCACAATATAAATCTGGACCGTTCCACTGTATGAACCTGGACTTATTCACTGTATGAACCTGGACTGATTCACTGTATGAACCTGGTTTGTTTCACTGTATGAACCTGGACTGTTCCACTTTGTGAACCTGGACTGATTCACTGTATGAACCTGGTTTGTTTCACTGTATGAACCTGGTCTGATTCACTGTATGAACCTGGACTGTTTCCCTTTTTGAACCTGGACTGTTTCCCCGTATGAACCTGGACTGTTTGGTCTTTAGCAGTCACTGTGCCTGAGTGTGAAGAAATGATCATGTTGCCACGGTTACACGTTGGTGTGAACAGTAGTTGTAAAAATATTAGTATGAGTAGTATTGAATTTCTGCGTTGAGAACTGTCACGTTGCCGTGGTTACTGAGTGAGCTCATTGATTTAAATCCCATTGTTCCCTTTGGCATGTTTTTGTTTCCCGCATTTTTGTGTGATTTTATTTCAATACAGTTTTTGGCTAAATCGGAGACCACACCATTCCCTATCAAGCCGAACATTTTGACGTATAAAAAAAAAAAGAAGAACAAGTTCCCCGAGGCGCCGCAGACAAACTCTTATTGTGAAAAACAGAGCAATGGCAGCGTCTTGTGATGAAGTTGAATCCCATCCAGCTGGAAAGAGACGAAATAACAGTGCTGTCAACATGATCCATGGCACGTTGCGTGCATGAAGTTATATGTAGGTCATAACGTGGTCAGCGAGTGCAGCGCATTCTGATGCTATAGCTCACATATGAAGGCCAACTGGTCCAATCGCATGTGGTGGAAGGAAACAAATACGTCTGTCCCAATCCCCTCATTCCCACACCACCGCAAATTATAAAGCACATTGTGCCGACGTTACCAGGTTTCTAATTAATGATTTACGGCCTGAGATGTGGTGCATTGTGGGAATGTAACACCGAGGAATGCTGACAGATATACTGCAACAAAGGGGAGATCAATAACAGGGGAATATAAGATTCCTTGAAGCGCAGAAGACAAAGTATGGAAGCTCCGCTCTGCCAATGTGATGGAAAACATGGCTCCCAGAAATTCCCATAAGTCACCGTAATAAGGATCTTCATCTCGGTAACGACTCACACGTCTCGAAATGATGACAAACTCTCTCAGACTATCGACTAGAGCCCTGCTAAGAGACTATTTAGAAAGTTTCTCACTGTGTTTGAGGAAGTAAGAGGAAGATTACTTGTTTTGTCAAAGGTTTCTTTTAATTTTCAGAATGTTTTACCGTATTACCCAGAAATAGGGGGGCGGCTTCAGGTCAGCGGGTAGACCAGGGTTCAAACCCTGACACAAGAATGCAGTGGGGCCTTCAGAAAGACCCTGGAACCTCAGCTCCCCGGGCGCTTCTTAGGCTCCGCCCACTGCTCCCTCAGGTACGGGTAAATTCCACGCCGTTGTATTGTGTAACATGTGATGAAGGAGAGATTATTACTATTTTGAGCTATTAAGTCATTTCGAGGAAAAATGTTTGAGACCATTATTTGGAGAAACATCATTTTGATGTACTTATAATATCTTTGATATATTAAGTCATTGTATTAAAAAACGTTTCTCATTATTTTGTGATATTGACTCATTCATTTGAGCATGTTCCTTATTATTTCCAGATACCGAGTGTTTTTTTGAGCACGTTTCTGTTTATTTTGAGATATTAAGTCATAAATTCCTGCGAGTTTGTTGATATATTGAGATATTAAGTCATCATTTACTGCAAGTTTCTCATTATTTGGAAATATCAAGCCATCAAGCGAGAGATTTTGTCATCAATTTGAAGTAGTTTGTTGATTTTGGGATATAAAGCCATTAATTTGAACAAGTTTTTCATTATTTTAAGATATTTTGACAACATGAATTCTCATTATTTTGAGATATTATGTCCTTTTGAGCAGAATTCTCACTGTTTTCAGGGATTAAGTCCTGTTTTTAAATTAAGTTTTTCATTATTTTTATACTTAGCAGTCAATTTGATATATTTTCTCGGATTATAGTAGTATTCTCGTCTGTGGAATGCCCTCCCGGACCATCTGAGGGCTCCACAGACGACTGACACATTTCAAAAAAGGACTTAAACAAAAAAGACCCTTAAAAGACACCACGACAAAGTCCGGGGAAAGGAGCACAATGAACTGGTTCGGGGTGAGATACGAGCGGAGGTAGAGGAGGAGCGCTGATGGTCGACATGTACAGACAAGGTGCCTGGATCAGATGGGAGCATGCTGAACCTTGAAACATCACCCGAAAAGACCTCTGGAGAACTGTACCATCATGAGTCAAGCTTCTCAGTCGGTGGCAAGAACTCCATCCAGGCATCTGTGCAGGAGGAGGGAAACCTTGGAACACATCCTCCGCTGCTGCCCAAAGGCATAGGGGGAGGGACCATACAACCGGCCAAGTCCTAAGATCGTTGGCAGACAACATCAGTACAGCTATTCACAACAGCAAGCATCAGCTCGCCGGCGCCAAACCAATGCAGATCTTCAACGGGGTTTCAGGAGGGACCGGCGGCTCTGGGTCCACAAAGGAAGGAAGGGAGCTCCAGTTTCCAGAGGACATCACGAAAACCTCGCTCCGCTCAGACGGGGAGCTAACACCCGGTCTCACAAGGCAAGTGGTCCCATCGGGATTGACTGTACCTTGGGAAGACCGGAAAGAGGAAGCCTCAAGCGTAGAAGAACCGAATGCTTACTCACTGTACGGCGTCCGACCTTGGTGACCGGAGATCAGACGCCGCTCGTTGGCGTGGATTAGAAAAATCCTTGGTGCAAAAGTGTCGCAGCCAAAAAAGTGACACCAAAAACACGCTGGAAGCTTCTGGAAAGACCTCATGTGGTGGCTGTGGACCCGGAGGAAGGAGTCCGTTTAGCAAAGCACCCCTTGGACACATGTTAGGGTTCTGATCACCCACAGCTGGGACGCTCGGGCGAGGGTTGCCAAACCCCCCCCCCCCAGCTTCATCTCGGAAGACGTGTCCAAGTGGCACGAGAAAGTTTATTTTTAGAGATATTAACCCATCCTTTTGAGAAATGAAGCCATTATTTTTAGAAGAAAGAAATCTCATTATATTCACATACTAAGTCATCATTTTGCATTAGGAAATAACTATTTCTGGTGGTTTCACATCATTTTGAAATAATAAGCCACTATTCTGTCCTAATGACAATGTTTTTCTCTCCAGATTATCGCGATACTAAGTCGTTATCTTTGCATTACTTTGAGATCGACTCATAAGATCTTTATTTGAGCCACATTGGCAGGAGTGTACCTTCAGAACAAAGGTGAGCACTGAAGATGAAGACGATCTCTCACCAGAACAAATCTCACTTGTTTGCATTTTGCTGAGTCAGCAGCACAGACAGGGTTGAACATCTGGTTTGGGAAATGAGACGTGCAGGTGCCAGGAGTTGTCTGATTTATCTTTTTTTTATCAAACCCAAACTGTCCTGAGCCAAATCTGAAAGATCCCTGTAGATGTGCGGGACGAGGTGAAAGTTCTGTTACATCCTGTCTTCTTGACCTTTACCTCAACCCTACCGTCTCCCCTGCTCCGTAGCCATCAAACGGGTCACATCTATTTAGACTGGCTATGAAGGACGATGCAGCTGCAATCTTCAGTGGGGGAAACAAAAAGCAGCTCATCAGAATGAACCCCTTCACCTTTAAAGGAACAGTCCGTAAAATCCGGCGGCGTCCAGAGGTTGACCTCAGCTTCGCCTTCCCTATTCCAGAATCTACGGCGGACCTCACGGCTCAAAGTGACGTGATTTCGATCAGAAGGAACCCGAACACTTGACAGGAAGTTGGATGTGGTTTTAGATCGTATTTATGAATCGTATTTACTTATTTATTCTGCCCAAAGCTTAGATGTAAGATGAGGAAAATGATTATTGGTTCTCCATTGTGGTAGCATGGTCCCCCTTCCTACTGGGAAGGGGGACTCATATTTCAACAAATGGAATATCAGACTTATTATTTAGCACAAGAAGAAGCAACAGAAAGGGAAACTTCACCGAAAGAAAGGAAAACACGAAGACCCAACCCGTGAAACTGTTGAGAGGTAAACTGGTGGGGTCGCTGCCGTCCGCCCGGGGTCCAAGTCCACCCCAAGCCGGTTGTGTTGCAAATGGGACATCCCCTCTACTTACTGAACTAAACAGCAACCCATTTGTTACCTTCTTTCAAGGTGGGATATTTCAATGTGATCCGCCATTTGACAAAAACTTCTCACAACTTCCAGCCAGAACTTTCTCCTCACCTTCTTCCTCTTCGTCGGCCTTTGAGAGACAAAATAAGACAGACTTTCTACCGGTCCAACCCAAATAACGGGAGAAGTCCTCACCAGAACGGGTGTCCGGAATGTCCATTTTGGGCCTCTGTACAAACATGGCGACCTCCGGAGAAGAAGATACTGTAGATTTAAAGGGTTCGTTCTAAACTGACATTAAAAAACACAATTTTTGTCACTTTCAGTTGAATTTACACTCATAAAGCTAATTATCTAAATGACATAGCCTTCATTCAGAGATATAGCGCTATACGTTATGGACCGGACCTTTAAAGCCCACTCGGCCCTCCCTCATTGCTGCGTCTCTGCCGCGTTGGTTTTCGAAGGCAAAAGGTGCCTTTGGGTAAATCCGACCCCTGGATAAGCCAAAGGTCAGACGCCAAATATTTCAGACATGAGAAAATGCAGCAAAAAAAAAAAGAAAATAAGAAAGCTAATCTTAGCCGGAGACGTATTCTTGCTATTCCGGGGGTGTTTCCTTACCTTCTGCTTGTTTTTCATAATGCAGTCTCAACACTTTTTCTGCTTCTGTGGTAGAAATCACACAATGGACGATACTGATTGCTTTATTTTCTCAGCGTGTACCCCCCTCTCGCGTTTGTTATTGCAGAACAGGAGGATATGGCGGGCAGGGGGGGCGATGCTGAGCCTGCAGAACCTGAACATTTTCTCTCTAATAATTTGAAATCCTGTGGGGGGAGTTTGGGGGGGGCCGTACAGGAGAGGAGGTGCAGGGGGTCTTAATGCCGCTGCTCCATGCGCCGGATGAGGAGGTCTAATCAGGAAGTGTGTTTACTCAAGTATTGTACTTAAGTATAAATACGAGGTACCGGTACTGTACTTTGTGGGACTTGTACAGTTTCTGTTCAGATAAACCTTCAGGTCCGTGAGAAACCAGGACATGAACCCAAATCTGTTCATTTTCTATGTTTGAATCAGAATCGGCAGAATCGGAAACTTTATCGTCTGTCGTGACGAAGATTCATCTGAGGTTCAACACGCCGACGAGGGTCGCAGACGATCGACCTGAAAAAGAAGCATTCCACTTTAAAAACAACATTTCAGTAAAAAAGAATCGATGCTTCTTAAAGTCCATAAAACATTTAAAAAAACTGAATGGAGATGATTTAAAACAGTTTCACTGTGTGAACCTGGACTGTTTCACTGTATGAACATGGACTGTTTCAATGTATTAACATGGACTGTTTCACTGTATGAACCTGGACTGTTTCACTGTATGAACCTGGACTGTTTCACTGTATGAACATGGACTGTTTCACTGTGTGAACCTGGACTGTTTCACCTTATGTACCTGGACTGTTTCACTGTATGAACCTGGACTGTTTCACTGTAAGAACATGGACTGTTTCACTGTATGAACCTGGACTGTTTCACCGTATGAACCTGGACTGTTTCACTGTATGAACCTGGACTGTTTCACTGTAAGAACCTGGACTGTTTCACTGTAAGAACCTGGACTGTTCGACCATTTTCAGTCTGCCTGAGTGTAAACACTTGGCGACAAATAAACTTTGGGACTAGAACCATGAATAATCAAAACACCCAGAACAATCCAGAAACATCCCAGATAACCGTACGAAGTTGAGAGGAACCTAGACCCCCCATCGAGAGAACTCTTACTTTGATACCTGAAGTACATTCTACTCAGGCGTCCAACGCTTCCACGTGCAGCGGAGTCATTTCACGGGGAGGTTTTGGATACTTTCACTCAAATAAAGGCTAACGCGGGTTCTGGAGCTACCTGGGGGGATAAAGGGGGTCCGCTGTGCAGTCTGCCTGTGCACACGGGGTCTGTGCTCTGATTGACATCTGCATTCGAACACTGTACTTCCTGCAAGCCACAACAGTACAGCAATACCCACCAATGAGCATGTGGTCACACACGCACACACACACGCACGCACACACACACGCACACACACGCACACACACGCACACGCATAGAGGTTATACACGTTGAAATTGTTTGAGTGGGCCACCTACACACCTGCCCAGAGGAATGTTTTATCAGTACTGCATGTGGGGGGTACCACCTACGGTATTTACTCGCATACCAGTGATGCCAGCAGGGGATGTGGCCAGTGGCGTGGAAACCCTCAAAGTCAACCCCCCCCCCCCCCCCCCCCCCAAGAAACCCCCACTCAGGTGGAAATTTATAACATGCAAAAATATTTTTATTTGCTGGTTGGGGGGTCGCGCGCAAAAAAAAATTAAGTCTCATTTTTCTCTCGTGACACATTTCAAACACGTTCCAGAACGCGGAGGTCGTGAAAGCTGCGGGATGAGCGGACAGCCCCGCGTGGATTATTATAGGAGATTAAAAGAGTTGAGCAGCTCTCTCCTCACTGGATCCCTCATATCGGGGCTCTCCGTTTACATTATTCATACAGAGGAGGGTGTGACTTGCTGGCTCTCTGTATAAAACCCGAAGTTCGCCTAAAAGAAAATACAGATGGAGAAGGCTAAACGGCTCGCTGTGTCACAGAGAGTCCCCTTCAACCGTGGCGAGAACTCACATACTGTCCCTTTGTGACCAGATTCGGAGGCAGAATGCCCGCTATCTGCGTGCTTTGTCTCGCCGCGGCGCTGGCTGCGTGCGTCAGGCTCGCCGGCACAGTGGGACCGGTGGTCCGGTGCGAGCCTTGCGACGCCGGTGCGCTCCTGCTGTGCAAGCCGCTACCTAAGGATTGCGCGGAGCGGGTGAGGGAGCCCGGCTGCGGCTGCTGCATGACGTGCGCCCTCGGCGAGGGACAGGCGTGCGGAGTGTACACGGCGCGCTGCGGCTCCGGTTGGACCTGCCATCACCAGCCCGGGGAGAACCGACCACTGCAAGCTCTGCTGGAAGGACGGGGTGTGTGCTCCAGCGCAGCCCCCCAAAAAAGCACTCTCTCGCAGGCGCAAAAGCAAGGTAAGATGCGCTTATTTGTGCGTTCGGTGCTTCACTGTGCGCGTGCATGGATGAGATGCTGCTGATTCCATAGTATAGGCGCCAAAATATTGATAATCGATGATATAACATGTGCAGAATCTAATCCGTGGAACATATAGGACTCACAAGCCTGTGCGTAAAACGTATTCTGGCGGTTTCGCTGCGTAAAATTCCCAAGCTGCTTGGTTTTTAAGAGGGTTTCTTCACAGAATGCGTGCGTTTGCGTGGGGTGGAGCTGTTTTTTGCTGCTTCCCGAACAGGTATGCATCCCACACCATGCATGCGCCTTATGTTGATGATAGATGGTTAAAGATAAATGCACCGCTGAATCGATATAAGAGATAAGACACAAAGGAGAAGCGTGCGTAAAATGGATTCTGGCGCAAAATGTTCCAAGTAGCTTGGTTCCAGAGGGGAGGCTTGCCATTGCACAGTGATGTGGTTCAACTAAACCCCTTAGGCTGCTGGAAGTTGGAGTGGATACCACCAGCTACGGCCTGAGAGGTTTGCACGCCGATCAATCGCTGCTTTGCCCACTTTTCCGCGTGTGTGGGGAAAAGTGGAGCATTATGCGTAAAATGCGTAAAAACGACATTAGAGGAAAATAAAACGATCCTCCCCCCCTATAGCTCATTGAATAACAGCGCTCATTCTATCTCCCTCCATTGAAACACGCGCTCACACGCGCGCGCACGCACAGCCTGGCTCCCTCAAACCAATAGTTACGGAATGCCACATACATACTGTAAGTATACAGTATTTAACTGAGGCTGTGCGCAGACCATGTCCTTGTCTTCTGTCATGCCCTTATTTTCCTTCAACTTAAGCTCATGGATTTTTGTACATAGCATGCAAATAAGCACTGCTGCTTCCCTGGAGCCAGGACAAGGGCCAAAACATCTAGGGTGTGTGGCAGAGGAGAGGAGAGGAGGGCGGGGGGGGGTAATTTCTCTTAGTTCCCCCCTGAAGCAACCGACGCACACTCACGAGTCATTATCAGCGAGGCCAAACTGCATATTTTCCTCAAGTATCTCTTGGTCCCTACATCTGCATCGTGTTTTGTGTCCTGCTGCTCGCGCTGCTGAAAACGGCACACATGCCACCACCGTGTGAACAAACACTGTTGTGTGGTCGTGTAGTGTTGACGTCAGGCCTCCAGGAGCCTCTCTGTGTGTGTTTTCTTCTTCCTGGATATTTGGTTTGGCCGCAGTAATGTGTGGTGTGCAAGCATTTAGCAGTCACATTGTCCTCTGCAAACACACACATGGACCCATCCATCAGTGTGCGCACACACTGACACACACACACAAACTCAAAGGGACGGACTTGTGCCTCTCTCTCTCTTCCTCTCTCTTCTCTCCTGCTGCTCACTTTGCAGCCTGGTGACGTAATTATGATTATTTCCTCTGTGAGAGCAGCGCATCAAACAATTTTAGCCTGATATCTGCAACCATCAACTCAGATCAGCCTGGAAGGGGATGAAGAAGAAGAAAAAAAAAAAGGCATATGGAAAATGATCTCGAGCGCCCCTTCTGGTCAGAGTGCGTACATGCAGCCTGGCGGTTTCCACCACCACCACCAGCTTGAGAGCCGCCTCTCCTCCCAGACATTAACAAGCTCTCGTCACCGCAGTTTGTACTATTTACCCCTCTGCCATTATACAAACAAATTGCGCAATGTGTTTATCTAGAATGCCCCAGACTTCCTGGATCGGCGATTTAACAGTTTATATCGACAATACAGATTATTGCCAGCGGGGAAATTAAAGCGGAGCGGCCTATTTGTGTCCTTTTATTGTGTATTTGTGCATGACATTTTTTTCATGCAGTGTCTTCTTATCCGTCCTGCTTTCTGGGCCTTTAGGTGCCCCACCATGTCCCTAATTGATCAAGTGGTCATGGAGAAATGGTGGACTGCCAGCCTGCCCGCCTGCCCACACTGAGCTACGCCCCTGCATGCCCGTCTGCCGGCCTCACCGCAGCGCTAGGACACAAAATCTGCTTTGAGTTAACAGTTTAAAACTGTTTGGGTGTGTGTCTGCCACTGCATGTGTGTTCCCGTCGTCCCTCTGCCTCTTGGGGACGCCTCAGAGTTCTGTCGGTTCCTGCGACTGCGACCTCGATGGCGGCGAAGGCCGACCAGGTGGCCCATGGCGGCGGAGGAGTCTTACCTCCCGGAGCAGATAGTAGCACAAATCCTCATCTTTCAGCACCTATGAGCCGCCACACCTCCTCACTCGTCTCCTTTCTGCACTGTAAAAAAAATGTCCACGTAATTTACGCTAAAATAACGGCGGGTGTGGTCGCCCAAATTTTCCCACCATGACCATTAAAGATATTACGGTAAATTATCGTGAAAACTCGGATATACTGTAAATATCTGTAAAATTACTTTTAATTACCATTTTTTTCGCCACAATAATATCTCCCTTCTGCAGAAATGAAGGGATGTTCTTGCAAAAAAAGCAAATTTTAATGATCACATCAGCAGAATATCTGCATATATCTAATTATGCGATTTTTCTGTTATTGGATTTGTAATTTATTCAAAAAAGGTTTGTATTTTTTACAGCGGAATTCCGTTTTCAACATATTCCGACTGTAAAAAATGAAGATATTTACTTCTTTATTTTTTTAAATAGGATAAATCTACCATTGATTTGAATTTTACTGCCTCTTACTGTTTTTATATGACCTCTTGTCTATTGTTCTACACTTACATACTATATAAAATCAAAACACTGTAAAAAAAAAAATCCTACATTATCCTTTATGCTTTACCCTAAAGTTACTGTAAATTACATAAATGTGATATCCTTGATAAAAGATTTACAAATATGTACATATATGCATATAAATATATATATATTTAATGCCCTTTTACTGTGATGTGTTATACGGGGTCACCACATCTTTTACAGTAAAATTCCGGTGACCGCAGCTGCAGCAGTATTTTTGCCATCAATTATACCGATTTGTTGTTTCTT
Source organism: Lophius americanus (assembly GCA_037951165.1). Taxonomy (NCBI): domain Eukaryota; kingdom Metazoa; phylum Chordata; class Actinopteri; order Lophiiformes; family Lophiidae; genus Lophius; species Lophius americanus. The sequence goes on along the minus strand of JBBDHG010000144.1, from coordinate 403,715 downwards.
GCATTTTTCTCACAGCGAATGGCTTCACCTCCTCGTCGGGCACGTTGTGGAACTCTGTGGATATGAAACCGTCATGTTTCTGTTTATTACTTGGCTTCGTGTCCGGCTCCAAAACAGCCCACAAGGCGATGAGCTAACGTTACGTCGCCTCTCTTTCTAAACAGGCCTCTTTTTGGAGCGAGCGGGAGCAAACATTCATCATCCTGTATTACGTGATTTTATTGGATTTGCGAACTAAAACAAATGACGTTAGCTCCCAATTCTGCGGCTTAAAAATAAATGAAGGCATCGAGGGGGCTGATTCCTCCGTTTTTCAACACCACACACAGCAGAAGAAGAAGAAGAAGAGAAAAAAAAGTGCGACTGTAAGGTATCCAAATAAAAGATTAAAGGCTGCTTAAAAGCCATTTTAGGATTTGTGGAAAGATTTATTCCGTCTGTGACGAGACAAAGATGGAAGATGGGAAGGAGGTAGTAGCTGAATGTGGGGCAGGATCTCTCTCTCTTCGCACATGGCCCCCTGAAAAATGTCTAATACGCTCCATCAAACACGTACACTGTAAAAAATGTGTGCAGACATAACAGTAAAAAAAACTGCAGCCGTCAAACGGAAGCATTAAAAGGCAGTTAATCAATGTAGTAGATTCCTCATAAACAAACATATAATAACAAACTCACGTACTTTTTTTTTACCGTTTACCGTGTGGAGACAGATTTTAATACTATTATTATAATTGCTAATCTTATTGGACTATATGAACAGAGAGAGTTTGAAAAACCTTATTCTGTGTGCGAAAATACAAAAATAGTGTGAATTCAAGGCTTTTCCTTTATTCGGGTCAGTCGTCCGATCACGTATGTTCTTGATAGGAAGTGAGGGTTTTGGTTCTGAACTTCATGAAGTGTCCTGCTGACGGATCTCAGTGTCGACCGGTTCAGAACATCTCCTGCAGATCCTGTTGGGTATTCCCAGTCTGCAGTGGTCAGAACCTACCATAGTGGTCAAAGGGGGGCGGTGTGGTCAACCAGGGACGGAGTGATGGGCTCTAAAGGCTGATTGATGCATGTGGGGGGAGAAGACTGGACCCCCACTGTAGCACAAATAGCTTGAAAAGACGTTTTAGCGACAAATAGAGGCCCTACATAGTATTAGCCAGGCGGTTTTATTGTTATGGCTGATTGGCGTTTATCAGATTTTCAGTCCAATCTTTTTTTTTTTTTAAATTAGAGAACAAGAAGCTACTCTTCATCATTTTTCCACTTCCTCACATCAGACTAATCTCCGTAATAACACGCGATGAATTCAAAACTGTTGAAAAGCTGTCCCTAACTTTCCCCCCGTTCAAACCCGTACAGATACAAATCAGGTAGAAGAAGGATTCAGCAACGCCACCTCCACCATGACGGTGCTGCCCGGCATGGCGACGGCGAAGGGTGGCCACAGCCGCGGGTCGATGGACACCAGGCCGCCGCTGCACCACAAGCTGATCCAGAAAGATCACAACAGGAAGACTCAGAGCTACAAGGTGGAGTCGGTGTCGGGTGGAGCCAACATGGACATCCACAACTTCTCGCTGGAGAGCAAGAGGGAGACCGAGTATGTAAGTCACTCCAGCGGCCAATCAGATGTCTGCTCAGGTGTTTCTGGGAGGTTAGGGGTCATACGCCGCGGAGGCTTTAGATGTTAATGATATAGAAGCTAAATCTGGTAAAAAAGTAAAAAAAAAAAAAATTAATAACGTGAAAAATATATAATTAGGTATTTAAAAAAAAAAGAATAATAAAAAAATATTAATAATATTGTTTTAAATGTAATAAAAAAGTTATGTAATAAAATAAACACATAGTGTAAATACATTTAAAAAGAAATTGTATAAATAAAAAAATTAAAAATAATTAATCTAAACCAGATATTAATTTTAAATGATCTAAAATATTTTACAATATATATATTTAAAAACATATTTATCATATTGTAATTATTTGACAAAGTTTCCTCTGGACACTGCAAAATTCAAATGAGCTCTTTTGAAAATAAAAAAAATAAAAAAAATAAATCAAAAACATCGTAATAAAACTGAAACGGTAAACTTCATGATTTCTTGAACTTAAAGGTGCTGTCCATTCAACTTCTTGGAATAACCTTAATATACTATTCATAAGTATGTTTTTTTAGTGTATATTTACCTGAAAATAAGAACAGTTGTTTTTATGTGAGCTTAGAATAAGGGAGCTAAAGTTGTGCATCACATAATTAGATTCTTCAAAGTGTCTGATTGACACAATTGAACTTTATTAGTCGTCAAAACAACAGTTTAGAATTTTAATTGAATTTCATAGTCGCATTCTTTAGGCCCTAAAAATGTGCATCTCATAATTTGGTTTCTTCAGTTTGCGTTCTTTTACATTTTTTACGAACAACTTAATTATTCAGTTTTCTTGTCCTGTTTTTCTTTTTGTGTTCACATCCGCCTATAATACGATGAGATGAGATGAGATGAGATGAGATGATGAGGTAGATGAGATGTGATGAAAGAAGATTAAAGTATTTGAGACGAGATAAGATGAGATGAGATAAGTTTATGTGGCCAGAGATAACATGAGATGAGAAGGAACAATAAAAGATGAAACAAGGCCAGACGATATGAGATAAGACGAGATAAGGTGAGATGAGACGTTGTGAAATGAGGCGAGGTGAAATGAGACGAAGCAAGAGAAATAAGACGAGATAAGGTGAGATAAGATAAGATGAAACAAGACGAGATCATATTAGATGCGATGAGATAAGATGAGATAAGGGCATCAGAGCAGAGATAACACGAGATGAGGCGAGGTAAGATAAGATGGGACAAGGTGAGACGATATGAAATAAGATGAGATAAGATGAAATAAGATGAGATAAGATGAAATAAGATGAGATAAGATGAGATAAGATGAGATAAGATGAGATAAGATGAGATAAGGGCATCAGAGCAGAGATAACACGAGATGAGGCGAGGTAAGATAAGATGGGACAAGGTGAGACGATATGAGATAAGATGAGATAAGATGAGATAAGATGAGATAAGATGAAATAAGATGAGATAAGATGAGATAAGATGAAACAAGGCCAGACGATATGAGATAAGATGAGATAAGGTGAGATGAGATAAGATGAAATAAGATGAGATAAGATGAGATAAGATGAGATAAGGTGAGATAAGAAGAGATAAGATGAAATAAGATGAGATAAGATGAGATAAGATGAAATAAGATGAGATAAGATGAGATAAGATGAAATAAGATGAGATAAGGTGAGACGATATGAGATAAGATGAAATAAGATGAGATAAGATGAGATAAGATGAGATAAGATGAGATAAGATGAGATAAGGTGAGATGAGACGAAGCGAGACAAATAAGATGAGAAATGATAAGAGGAGATGATATTAGATGAGATGAAGCGAGGTGCGACGAGAAGAGACAGGATAAGACGAGATTAGATCAAAGTGTAATAATCCTGAAGTAAATTCTTCTGCCACAGATTCCTCCGAAATGTTAAAAACAAAATCAAAACAAAAACAAAGTAACAGAATTAAAAACAAGAATCAGAGGTCATAAAGGTTTATAGGTTTTCCACATCGGCACAATATGATTTATTTCCCACTAGTGGAGGGGCCTTCGTGCCCTTTGGCCGTTCTATATATTACTGTCCTTATTTTAGTTTTCGTTTTGAACTGTTGATAGGCGTCGTCACCACGTGTTCTGGAGGAACAGAAATCTGCAACTCCTTGGGATTTTTTTCCCTTTTTTTTTTTTTGGAGAGGGGGGGGCAAACTCTGCCTTAATTAAAGAACCATCCATTCCCAAACCCCCCCCCCCCGCGCACACACACACACACACATACATACAGACAGAAGGGCCCCGGGTCCCCCAGGTTGGATTTGAACCCGGAACCTTCTCGCTGTGAGGCGACGGCGCTGAACCACCCTGAAGAAGAGAATTGACAGGGGAGAGAGCGAGGCGAGGAATAACACGGAACAAAAGGCCCCTAAATGAACAGCAGCTCATCGCTCTCATCCCATTTTAAGCCAAGATTCCACCCGCTGATTAGCAGCCCTAGTGATAGGGGCACCCATCAGTGGAATGAGGTAATTTGTTGGAATTAAACCCTGCAGACTGCTGGCTCCCCCATGGCGCACGGATGGATGCAGCTGACAAGAACGCATATCAGTGTCAGTCTGCGGTGGGCGGGCGTGCACGTGCACGTGCAGCAGCCTCGTGCACGTGCACGTGCAGCAAGAACAGGAACACCGGGCCTATAGAGGAATGTCCGAACAAAACATTGATGCACGGAGCAATTAGTGGTCCATAGCTCCACAGGGTACCTTTTAACTTATCTGCTATCATTCCAACAACATAATTTTTGGTTTCCCGCGATGGAACATTTCGTACCAGAGGGTTAGCACATATTTTCCCAAAAAGCTGGCGTCTAATTTGAGGTCTTAAGCTCTTCAACCTGGACCTAACAGCGGGATCCTCGGTGTGCAAGTCAGCGTGGTTCAAAGAGAAAAAGAAAATTGGGCTCAACGGTTCAGAAAGGGAATTTTTTAGAGGACGGTTGGACATTAAAGAGGAAGTGAAGGTGAATAATTTATGAGGCTTGAATGGCTGCTAGGGCGCGTCACTTTCATCAAACTTTACCCTCCTCTTCATCAAAGTCATGACTGCAAAACAGTCTAAACAGCAAAAAAATTCAAATAAATTAATACTGTTTATTTCATTATGTGCAATTTCCTGTTCAATTTACAGGAATAAATAAAAGATAATAATAATTTTCCGATTAATTTTTCTGTTATTAACAGATCATTAATAATGTTATAGAATCATTAGGTTATATATCATATTTTATACGTTATAAAATATTCCCCTTCCGAAACTGCCATGAAATATTATATCATCAAATAATTTTCCACTTTCATGGAATAAAATGTATTTAATAACATAAGTTTTTTACCGTGAGTCTAAACATTAGTTTATTCTCGTTATTTTAACACTTTAAATAACACTTTGCCCAGTTTGTCAAAATGAAAGAAAACTGTGATTTACAATCATTTTTTTTTACATTTTATTCTTTAATTGAGTTTATTAAAAAAAAAAGAAAATACATTTTACCACCTTATTTAAATATTTTCATATAATCATAATTTTGCACGGTTTTAGCTGACATGACAGATAAATATAATTTCATTTACGTGATTTTTAGGATTTTCCCTTTTATGCCAAATAATGAAAGAAAAAAAAGAAGAAGAACCTTTAGATAGAAAAATGCAATTACATTATCTAAATTTAGTTTTTTTTTTAGATTTTATTTAGATAGAGATATTTTTATCCTCAATATGATCAAAGGACAAAGTCAGATATTGAAATATAATAAAACCTGAAGTTGAGGACCGCTCTTTCTAAAATAGATGCCAAAACTTTCTATATATATATATAAAATAAGAATCTTGAGAAAGCCGAGGGTCATTAGGGGGGTTAGCGTATGATTAATTACACCACCGCCTCTCCCGTCCTCCGCGTCTGTGATTGTGTAAGGGTGGCGGCCTGACATGGTTGTTGTCGGGGTGTGTTTGCCGGGTTGCTAGGGGCCGTGTCGGCGGGAGATGGAGAGCATCCTGAGCAGCCTGAAGATCAGCAACGTGCTCAACCCGAGAGGCTTCCGCATACCCAACTGTGACAGAAAGGGCTTCTACAAGAAGAAACAGGTGAATGGCTCTCCCTGCTGTTTCATCTCTTCTCTCTCTCTCTCTCTCACACACACACACACACACACACACACACCTGCGGACATGCGAGTAGACCCACCGCATGCCTGAACACTTCTAAAGAATCCTCACAGACTCATCCCACCCACCCACGCAAGCACAATCCCCCCTGTTTCTGCAGCCCGGGTTGCCTTGACAGCCACATCAACACTATATTATCAGAATGGCTAATAAGCATGTATTACTCCGGTAAATGCACAGCAGCCGTCTGACTCATGCTTCACAGGAAATGAAGTCGGTCAGGTGTGTTTGTGGGTGTGTGGTGTGGGAGAGTGTGGGGGGTAGGGATGTAAGAATGTGGTCTGGGAGTGTGTGTGGCACGGTAGGGGAGTGTATGTATGGCGCTTGTTTGATGGCGGTAGTTTTGGTGAGGGTGTGTAGGTGTGGGCTGCTGATGGCGAGGTAAAAAAACAAACAGGCTGTCGATGGTTTAGTTTTTCTCGTCCGTGGTGCAGCAGACTCGGGCCACCCATGGCCTGCCCGCTGCTGCTGAAGTCTGTGCCGACCCGAAGCCAGGAGGTGGAGGTGGAGGTGGTGCTGGATGGGACGGCTGGGTCGGATTAATACAGACGTCCGATCGCATGATTTTTTTGGGGGGGGAGACTTATCGTAGAAAAAAAAGCCAAGTCTCAGAAACGCATGAGTCACCCAAAAAAAAAACCCAACATCCGAAATGAGTCAAAGCTCATCTTGAGCCATAACATAAAACTCAGTCAAGGAAGAAGTCGTTCCCGAAAGTCTCCAAAGTGCGGTTTCACAGTTATTGTTATCAGAATCAGGCACTTCCTTGTTCTTTTCCTGGATCGCATCAACAAATATCTACCAGCAAAGCGTCCCTCCTGCTGTAACGGTGCGTTGGTCTCTGTCGTTTCTGCAGTTTGCTTACTTTTAAAGCAGGAAGCACATTTGGACTTTTATGTCACTTCGCCGACATTCTGAGGGTTACGGTCGACCCACATCTCGTCAAAGACCGCAACGCAGAATTTTATTTTATCTCAAAGTTGCTTTTCGGGGGCCGCTGGAGATGAAATGAACTTGTGCTTTTTTCTCAGCTTGGTATTTTTAGATATGATAAGATAAGATAAGATATGATATGATAGGATAGGATAAGATAAGATAAGATAAGATAAGATAAGATGAGATGAGATGAGATGAGATGAGATGAGATAAGATAAGATATGGTAAGATAAGATAAGATAAGACGATATGAGATTAGATAAGACAAGACAAGACAAGATAGGATAAGAAGGTAAGATAAGATGAGATGAGATAAGATAAGATAAGATAAGACGATATGAGATTAGATAAAATAATATAAGATAAGATCAAGAGAGGATGAGATAAGATAAGACGATACGAGATTAGATAAGATAAGACAAGACAAGATAGGATAAGAAGATAAGATAAGATGAGATGAGATAAGTTGAGATAAGATGAGATGAGATAAGTTGAGATAAGACAAGACAAGATAAGATAAGACAAGATAAGATAAGACGATATGAGATGAGATGATAAGATAAGATATGATTTGATAAGATAAGATGAGATAAGACAAGACAAGATAGGATAAGAAGATAAGATAAGTTGAGATAAGATGAGATAAGACAAGACAAGACAAGGTAAGATGAGATAAAATAAGATAGGATAAGATGAGATTAGATAAGACAAGGTAAAATGAGATAAGATAAGATAAGATAAGATAAGATTAGATGAGACATGATAAGACAAGACAAGACTAGATAAGATGAGATTAGATGAGACAGGATAAGACAAGGCAAGATGAGATAAGATAAGATAGGATAAGACAAGATAAGACAAGACAAGGTAAGATGAGATAAGATAAGATAGGATAAGATGAGATTAGATAAGACAAGGTAAGACGAGATAAGATAAGTGAAGAACAGATGTGGGCCGGCCCTCAAAATGTGAGCAAAATGACATAAAATTGATTTTAAGTTCAAATTGTGCCTAAAACCTCTAAGGTCCAAAGAAAGACAAGATAAAACTTCTCGGGGATTTGTCTCAGAGGGGTACAGCAGGCCGTCGCGCTAAATCCATCTGCGGGGGACGTGCCTTCACGGTAGCAGAGATTTATGACCGGAAACACGGTGAAGAGGAGACCGTGTGAACCGTCTAGGGTGACAATACTGTGAAAAGAAGTGAGCTGGGCGAGGAGAGGGGGGGAGGGGTGGCGAAGGACCGAGCCGAGGAGAGGGTGGAGCTGATGAATCTTTTCATATCAAAATCCTCCAGAGCTATTAAAAGTCAGCGATAAAAGCTTCATCTTTCACAGGAGAATGATCCATCAAACGGTACCAGGAAGTGTCCCGCCTCTCTGGACACGCCGTTCCAGGAAAGACGGATCAACGGGAACCAAAATAAGAACCATAAATCGATCACTGCATGGTTCCACAGGGCACGGGTGTGTTGCGACACGAACGCCGATGCCTGTGATTCCATCAGACGCGTTTTTCCGCTCCGTCCCGTCTGCCAGGTCTATTTTTGACGGAAGCCGGGTCAAGCTGCAACGATCAGAATCTTGTCAACTTTCACATAAAAAACAGATGACAGATCGCCGGCCTACTCAAAACAAACAACTAGGTTGTCACTCTTTAGCCAAACACTAAGACCCCCCACCCCTCCCCTTCACTCCACTGACTCTGGATCGGCATCCTGAACCCAAGAACCGGTTTCCATAGGGATTACGCAAGTTAAGAAAAAGTGTGGCAACAAACTTCCTGGATCTGAGGTTCTGAACCTTGATCCAGATCTGCCCCGAAATGTAATAGATTCTGTCCCGACAAATGTTCCGTCCTTCTACCTCGTTTTTCTGCAAACAAATCAACCAACCAACCAATCGACTAATCAACATATCAGCTAACCGACCAACTAACAAACAAAGCGACTAATTAACTAAACTACAAATCAACCAACCAACAGATCAAAAAATGGACTAATAAACCAAATAACTGACTAATCAACTAATCAACCGACCGACAAATTGACTTATCAACCAACCAACCAACCAAACAAACAAACAAACAAACAAACAAACCAAAGAAACTAAAAAGCGACGACTGGTTTTCACATTGGTTGTGATTTTTTTTGTCTGGAAGGCAATAATCACATTTTCTAAAATCCGATTTGAGTCCCTTTCATTTGTGACCTTCGACCTCATAATCGATTTTGAGCCATTATGACATGAATGGAAAAGAAAGTGGATTCCTTGTGGCTTTGTGTGTATGTGTGTATGTGTGTATGTGTGTATGTGTGTATGTGTGAATGTGTGTATGTGTGTATGTGTGTATGTGTGTATGTGTGAATGTGTGTATGTGTGTATGTGTGTATGTGTGAATGTGTGTGTGTGTATGTGTGTATGTGTGTATGTGTGAATGTGTGTATGTGTGAATGTGTGTATGTGTGAATGTGTGTATGTGTGTATGTGTGTATGTGTGTATGTGTGAATGTGTGTATGTGTGAATGTGTGTATGTGTGTATGTGTGTATGTGTGTATGTGTGTATGTGTGAATGTGTGTATGTGTGAATGTGTGTATGTGTGTATGTGTGAATGTGTGTATGTGTGAATGTGTGTATGTGTGTATGTGTGTATGTGTGTATGTGTGAATGTGTGTATGTGTGTATGTGTGTATGTGTGTATGTGTGAATGTGTGTATGTGTGTATGTGTGTATGTGTGTATGTGTGTATGTGTGTATGTGTGTGCATTTAACATTGTTCCGCATTTCCTGTTCAGGCGTCCGTTTTGGTTCGATGGCGATGGGTTGTCTCGCGAACATGAACCTCTTTGGTGTCGGCCACTTAGAGGACTGGTTGGACATTTTTCAGGGGACAGATGAGGTCAGATTTAAGGAAACGCTTTACTGTCATGCCAGTAAAGCGTGAATGAGTGAAAGAAATTCACTGTGGTGTTTTAACGTGAAAATTATAATGTAAAAACTTGAAACTTATCAGGTAATTACGCAAAATTTGTCTATCGTGTTTTAACGTGATAAGTTTCATGTAAAAACTTGAAACTTATCAGGTAATAACGTGAAATTTGAAATGTCTCTATCACATATTAACGTGAGAAGTATCGTATAAAATCGTGACACGTGTTATATTATAAGCTGAAATTTAACTTTCAAATTTTAACATGAAAATTATCATGAAAAAAAACGTCCCATTGTAACGTAATACTGATATTATTTTTTTTAATTTCTGCTTTGCTTTAGTAAATAAAAGGATTTAAAGCTCAAACGTGTCATGATAGTTTGATTAGCCGTTGCAGCTGCGCTGAACTTCTGCGTCATGCAGTCATGTGACTAAGACTAAAATCTTTGCTGAAAAGTCTTTCCCTGCTGTTTTAGTAGCTTTTGTTAGTGACATTCTGTGCGTTGTCTTCACGTCGCCATGGCGACAACTCAAGACAGAATGATCGCTGGTGATATGGGTTATTTCTTCAGCAGGTATAAAACACCTCGTTTACCGCAGCTTTGGTTTATGTGCGTGTTAGGGTCTTTTTTAACTGTATTGGTTGTTTTGGCAATTTCGTTTAACGTTTTATTCTAGGTCACGTGACTGCATGACCCGGAAGTCAAGCGAAGCTAACACGGCTAATGACAATATCATGAAACGTTTGTGTATTAAATCTGTTTTATTCAGTAAATAAAGCAATAAAAATTTTTTTTTAAAATTCCCCCCAGGATGTTACACTTTTAAGAGTCATGCGTAAACACTTCCGTTGTCTCGTGGCTTTTGCGGATGTGTTGTGGCTTTTGCAGCATACGCATGTTGTCAAACTGATGCTCGCAGGCTGTTTTGACCCCGTCGGCCAATAATGAGGCGGAAAAATGTGAACGTCACCTTCAGGTTTCTCTGATTCTGTGGAACTGAGACCATCAGGCGAACTAGACCGGCGTTCCAGACTGTCATTCCTGCGTGCAGCCGTGTCCGATGGGAGTAAGGCGTGTTAGAAACGACAGATAAGGCGGATCCTCTGGAACCAGCAACCGTCGGCTCGTGCTTTCCCTTCAGATGAACTTTGTAGAGAAGTTGAAACGGTTTGGAGGTTTCTCTTTGATCAGGGCGATTACAATATGGCATTAAGTGCTGCAGACGCTAATAGTTAGCGGGTCGCCACAAAGTTCCACTGGAAGGACTAGATGAGCCTGAACAAAGACTGGAAACCGGTCCATAAGCTGAAATGCATTAAAAAAAAAAACCCAGTCCAGAGTTCCTAGAAAGAGTTCCGGGTTCTGGGAAAACCGAGAACAACAAATATCTGAGCCAAGTTATGGCTTCACACACTGGAGGCACTTGTAACTCATTAGGCTGCTATGCTTTTATTACCCCTGCCAGCGGGGGTTCTGCTCTCGGCCCTTTCTTTTTTCATCTCCGCCAACTGTCTGTTTGTTGTACGTTAACTGAATACCTCTAATTCAACGCTGTTTCGTACGGAGGTGACCTTTGGAATGGGGAACAGGTGACCCGACCTCGAGGCAAGGGGCTCTGCTGCTATTTCTGTCCCGTTTGAGTTTGGATTTGTTGTTTGTTGGTTGTTTTTGTTCTTCCAGGTTTAGCAAGAAGCTGCTGAATGGAAAGAATGGCGCGGGAAAGAACAGAGGGTTTAATGTCTAAATAGAGGATTTCCCATTCCCATTTCCCATAGAAGCTCCCATTTTTGTTACATGGCAGACATTCGACCCTTTCAAATTTTACAGTAGCCAGTTTTCATTATTTTAAATTCTATATGGTGTCTCTCTTTTTTCTTTTTTCTTACAGTTTTAATGTTTTTTACTTCCTCAGTTAAGTTCCTGCTTCTACAGTTCCTGTTTTTATAGTGCCATTATGGACTTGTTTTGGCCTTTTTTGAGGATGAGGATGTTGATGATTGGTTGGCGGTTGGAGGGAATTCTTTTGAAACTGTTTTATAGTTGCTTCATTTCTTTTCGTCTATTTTTGTCCTGTTTTTAAGGCTATTGTGCGATAGGCGGTTGAGGGTAGATTGTTTTTATCACGTAAAGCACCTTTTCCTTCTTCTTTTAACGTATGAAAAGTGCTTAATACATGAATACAGATTGATTGGTTGGTTGACTTCGAGACAACAGTTGGTAGCGGTTTGACAGCAGAAGGTAAGATGTGGGGCAGAACAGTTTTTCAGGGGTTGTCTATCGTGACCAAAGAGTCGCCAGCTTGCATGTGTGTGGCAGTTACTGGTAATCTGAGTGGCCCCGGCGCTGCAGGAGAGGCCTGAGCTGTGTTAGCGCTGCCTCGGCTACAGAGAAACCTATTTTTAGCAGCAGTTATATGAATTGGCCCAGTATCCCAGTTCAGGCCATGCATGCCCAACACCCATTACACCCCTCAAAGTCTCACTGCCCCCCTCTCTCTCTCTCTCGGCCGCACTCTCTCTTATTCATCACCCATCATTACCCCTATTGTGCCCTTCCTACAGTCACCCACCCGTCTTTTGTTCGGCCTGCCCGCTCCATAATTCTGTCCATCCTGCCCTTCCGCCCACCTGGCTTTTCCCTCCTTGTTTGGCCAGGAATCACCCCGCGGAGGGCCGCGAATGGTACAACGGCGTCTGTCTCTCTCTCACTGCTCGGTGTGGGAGTGCTTGGAGAGGAAGAAGAGGAGGACGAAGAGGCAGTGGGTTAAGGATGTGAGCCAGGTGCCTGCGTACCCTTATCCCTCCTCCCTCGCCGACGGTGCCAGGGCCCATAAGGGCTGACTTATTGAGCGTGACTCAGAAGGATCTGTGGAAATGTACACACCGACCACAATGGCTTTATAATGACTGGCCAACCTTCGGGGACCCAGACAGCTATTTTCACTCTGTCTCTCCCTCGTTCTGTTCCCTCCTCCCTGGATTTCTAATCCACCTCTTCTTCCATCTCACTGGGGGATATGAAGTCATCTTTGCGCCATGGCTGTTGCGTAATATGTTGTTAGATTGATTGGTGATAAGGAAACTATAGCACTTCTTTTGGGGGGTCGCCACAGCGGATTGTCTGCATTTTGTCCACGCACTGATTTTGTCATAGGTTGTTTTGTCCGATGCCCTTCCTTTATGAAAACCCTTACATTTATCAGGGCTTGGAACCGGCACTAGATGTGGCTGGGTAGGCTGTTAGCACTAAGGCCCTTGCCTGGGCTAGGATTAGAACCCTAGTCTCCTGGACCAAAGTCAGGGACTTATCCAGCTACTACAGGTAGTAGAAGGCTCAGTAGTAAAATAGTATAACAGAAGCAAATCTAAGATAAAGTTAGGGGCTTAAACTTCCGGACGGGGCTCGGGTCTGAGCCTCTACTGGTTTGCGTCTTTGAGTCCGTTGAGGTTGTTCGGGCATCCAGAGAAGATGCCTCCAGGATTCCTCTCTTTAGCGGCTTCCTAGGCAACTAGGAGGAGACCAAAGAACTCATCAGAGGGGCGATATATATCTCATCCAGTCTGGGAAGGCCTCTGGATGAGCGCAGAATGTTGCTAGGAAAAGAAACTTGCGGAATACACTGCCTCGCTTGCTGCCACAGCATCCCGATTCCAGATAAGCTAAAGATAACGGATGGTTGGAATTCTGCAAAGACTGAATCTGAGTTCCAACCAAAGAAGAGGGGTACGTCACCACAGGATCATTTGAGTTTACGAGCGTACCTTGAGTAAGTAACGTCAGACATTCTGACAATGGTCTTGTCAGGAATGCATTTGAAAATCTGAGCCCAGGGAGGGAAAAATGTCTTTCAGCATAAACATTTCTCACAACTCCCTCTCTAATATTGATTTGGAATTGCCATGAAAACTTGAAAATCCTCCTTCGAAAAACTTTTATTCAAGTGTCTTGCCAAATACTGCATTTTACGAGATTACATTTGAACACATCGCTATGATGGTGAAGTCACAATTCTGCTTTGCCCGAAACTGGTTGTTCCTGAATAGACAATGAAGGCATCGTGCAGTGAGTCGTGAATCTGTAGTTGCTTTTTGGGAATCAATCCGGACTATCCCGCCTAAAAAAGGATAGACGTCCCCCCCCTATGTCCCACCAATGTCTGGATGTGGTACTTTTCGGGAATCTTGATGGTGATTGGCATTCGTGATGAATCTTTAAAATCTAGTTTATGAGCTGAATAAGACACTAAAATGCCTCATTTTATTTCAGTGACATCATCATACAAGAAAGTGGATGCATTAAATGACGTGCAAAAGTTTGTGGGACACTTTCACTTTTGGTCAGCATCCAAAGTTTGACTTTTCTGGATATGCAAAGACCTTTTGTTGATTTTTCTGTCACATTTACTGACCGGATGAATTTTTAGCTTAGCGGCTATTGTGAGGAGAATACGTCACGTTTTACTCTAATAGTTCATATTTTACTCACTAGGGGGAGCTTTCTTTCCACAAAAAAAATGACTTCATATTTAATTTGAGGAGTTCAATCAGGGGGATAACTTGTTCAAGGCAGGGGTTGGAGACTTTTGGGGGTTATACCCATGCTGCCGGGGCTTATGGTATCGGCCTAGTTGTGTTAAATGTTCCCTCGACATAAAATACAATCAGAAAATATTACTTTTACTTGATCATAATTGCTTAAATTGTCTCAGATGGACAATGAAGTCCGATCTTCTTCCTCTCTTGTCGTCCTGTCGCCGTTACCGATCATTTCGGCTCCGGTTTCAAAGTCTGTGTGGCTTCATTCTTTCTAAAATAAACACAAATTATTCCGGAGTTTAAAATCACTGGGACACTATTTGTTTGAGAAAAAGCAATATCCTGCAGCTACAAACACACACACACACACACACAAATACATAAATGTGCGCCCCTATACACACACATACATACACACATTGCATTTCATGAGCTTGTGTTTGTCCTGTGGTCAGACTAGGCTCTTTTTAATGTCCGTGAAGCCCAGCGTTTCTCCTATTAGCCATAAAGCCCGGCGTCACAAGAGCATGCATTCATATGCACAACACGCATGCATACACACCCCATAAAGGTAGCATTATGAATGAGCGGGGTGGGGGAAATGTGCTTTTTTAGAGACGGCCCAGGGCTGAGAATACGGGGCACGGCGTCTGAGCTGAGGTTCACACTCAGTGCTTCAGGGTGCTAAAGGTTAGTCTGCACCTACAAGGGAATACACCTCTTTCGAAGAAATAACACCTCACCCCTCTGGGACTGAATGGTGAAAGGTTGATTTCTTCATGGGGGACACCGCCTTTAGTTCACTGGTTTGGGTTGGTAGGAGTTTGTTCATTTCGAAAACGCCGTATTCCGACAAACGGGGGATGGTGCTCAGCGTTTAGTACCAGAAGACGCAATGGAAGCCGGAAACCTGCCCGTCAGAGAAGTGAAAGCATGGAGACCCCATTAGTTAAACCGTTAAACTGGTGGGGGTGGCCAAACTGTGTGGGAGCTCTCGCCCCACAGGCGAGCACTCGGATCGGGTCGCACCGCTGTGACCCGTTTGGTTTTTCGGCTGGCTTGAGAACGTTTGGGGGGGTAAAGGTGGCACATGGCTCCACCATGTGAATCCATGTGCCATACGGCCATGGATTTTTTGTTCGCTATTCCCTCTCTCCTCCCACAGGGCTAGCAGACTGTGTAGACCCCTCCACTTCACTTTACAATGGTTTCACAAGTCGTGAGTTTGTGTTTCCCTTCTTTGACGACAAGGTTGAATACTTCTCCTGCTTATCCCTGTGCAAAGTGATAAGTAATATACTCTACTATACTATTCTAGGGAGTTGCCACCATGACTGTCCACCCTGCCACAAATAATAATATTGATTATCTTACAAAGGACCATAACGATGTTTCAGCGACTAGATATATTCATACTTTTAGCTTCCCTAAATCTTTTCAATTTTCCATTGGTATTTTTTTTATTTTTTTATGCTAATTTCACGAGAATTAGATTATAATCTCAGAACATTTGGCTTCTTTCTATTCAGGCGGCTTTTGCAGTATGGGGATGAGTGAGTGGAAGTAACTATAGAGGCATCGGTGAAGAGGATTGTTTTGTTTGTTTTGTTATTAGCATACATCCATTGGTTACATGCTAAAGTAATGCTAATGTTCTTACTGTGTTCGTATTTTACTTGAACTGCGCCACAGTTTGTTTGGAGCCGGCGTTCGACCACTCTGTCCAGAGGGTCCCAATCCACTAGTAGTATTCAAACTAGTGCTCACGCTACGATAACATTTGTTGTACTTGAACCGGACTCGCCAAGTGTGAATGTACCCCAAGCCTTAATCGGCCTCCATATTACCCAGGTCTCAAATCAATTAATAATCTGTGGGATGCACTGGACAACCAAGTCAGATCCAGGGAAGCCCCTCCTTGCATCTTCCTGAATTTAAAGGATTTGCCGCAAACATCCCGGTGGCGGACACACAGCAGACCTTCAGGGGTCTTGGGGTGTCCACGTTCCGACAGGCCAGTCAGTAAAAGGGGGACTTACACAATATCACACAGGTTATAATGTTTTGGCGGATCAGTGCATGGGTTCAGGCTTCAACCATCGTGATTCGAGGCAAGCTAACAAACTAAAGATTATCTCTGAGCCTGTGAATAGTAAGTGACCAAAATCAATCTACGGCTGCAGGATAAGTACTTGTTCCAAAACCAGTGCAAAAACAATCTGCCTTAGGTAGTTGTGAAGTGACACCCAGTCCACTCAGAGGACGTTTGGTTGTGTTTGGCGTGTGTGCAGACTGAAGCAGTAAAGAAAGGATCGCTTGAGATGACTGCTAATAGTTCACAGATGAAAGAGAGCGGAAATTCAAAGGTAGCCAAGCAACAGGGGAATGCACACATGCACTTTTTTTTTTTTTGCTCTTCCTCTCCCTTCCGCCTCTCCTTTGGCTTTTCAACCCTCCCATACACACTCAGAAACACACACACACACACACACACACACACACACACACACACACACACACACACACACACACACACACACACAGGACTCCATCATCATTAACCAGAGCAGGGGAACACAATGTTAAGCTCCTCTCCGCAGTCTCGTCCACTGGGTCAGGGCTAAAATAGAAGCTGCCCGCAGACTCAGACGATGGCACGATGTAGGGGGGGAGGCGGAAGGACGAAGGGAGGGAGGGAGGGAGGGGAGAGACAGAAAGCAGAGTGAGACAGAAGAAGAGGAGGAGGTGGAGGAAGCGAATTAGGTGTAGGAAGTTCACCCAGAAGAATCCCTGGAGACTGCTGCAGCAGTTGTTGGTATTTTAATGGGCCTCTGTCTCCATAAAGCCCCCTTTGATCATGCACTCTGGCTGCACGTGGACGTAGACGCCGCCGTAAACAGACACCTGGTCACGCTCTGAAGACTGCCTGCCTACACCGCGGTCCGTGAGTACCGGGACAGTTTGGCTTTGGCTCCAATGAAACGACAGCTTTGAGATCGAATCGACTTCATTTGATGAACTTAGGCGGCGATGCGGTGGCGTCTTCTCAGGGCCGCACGCGCCAGCGTCTTGGTCATGGTTGAGGTGAAGTCAAGGTAGGCTACGGAGATAGCTCAGAATAAAGCCGCTGCTCCTTTGCGCCAAAAGGTGCCCGAAAAGGTGGTTTTGGTTTGGGTGTCCCCGTGGAGGTTTCTCTGGCACGTCCGGAGGTCTCCTCCAGGGTGGGCCCAGAACTCGCTGGAGGGATCCCAACTGGTCTTGATGGAACTAGAAAGTTTCAAGAAAAAGAGAGTCTGGATTATCCCGCTAAGCCTGCTGCCGCGGCGGCCCGACCCGGGTTAACAGTGGTGTTAAGCACCAAAGTCCATCCTTGATCTGTGATCCTTTCCGACACCCCGACACTCGGACATGCATATCAGTCACGGAATAATCGCAGGGCTTAACCGTACATGAGTACTTTTAAAAAACGTGCATTTCTCTCGCGTATTAGCCTCTAGACGCTCACCATAAATTTGTCGTCAGCCACTCTAGAGAAGACTTTCAGAGTCTGTGTTTGAAGTTTGGACGGGAGGACTGGTTATATCCGAGGCTGTGGCATGAAACGTAACAGAGGGCGACGCTATCGCCTTGGCGTGACGTCACCAAATCTCTCTTCTACACGTCAACTTAGCCGCAGTTTGATAGTTGCCTAAATCTCTGTGCAGTGAAAAGATGCAAAGTAACTGCAGGGTCATCGGTTGCCTCACAGTAAAAAAGGTTCCAGGTTCAAATCTACCTTTGACCTTCCTATCTTGAGTTTCCCTCCATGTTTGCGAGGGCTCACTCGGGGAGATCCTGCTGACTCTGGAGTTCTTGTGGTTGTGAAAGTGAGCATGAATGATGATGTGATGAACTGGTTAACTGTCAGGGGTGTACCCCGCCTCTCGCCCTGTGTCAGCTGGGACAGGCTCCAGCTCCTGCAACCCTGTAAAGGCTAAGCAGTTCCAGAGTTGTACTCCCCCCTCCGCCCCACCCTCCCCGACCGCCACCCAGTGAGTGAAATAGTTCTTCAGTTCACCTCGAGGCGGTTCATATGAGGTGAAGTTAGACCGAGTCAGACCGACTGTTCAGAAGTTATGTCCCAGAAAAAGTATTGTTCTTAAAAGTTTCTCCCCTAGTGAGTAAAATATGAACTATTAGGGTCAAATGTGATATTTATGAGATAGATCTCCTCCTGTCGATACTTATGCACCAAAAGCTGGTTGGTTGGTTTTCTTGTTTGTTGGGTTGGTTGGTTGGTTGGTCGGTGGGTTGGTTGATTGCTGGATTGGTTAGTTGATGAGTTGGCAGGTTGGTTGGTTTCTTGGTTTCTTGGTCTATTGGTTGGTGGGTTACTTTTTTTAGTTGGGGGGTTGGTTTGTTGGATAGTTTCTTGGTTTGGTTCTTGGTTGATTGGCTGGTGGGTTGTTTTTTTGGTTTGTTGGTTGGTTGGTTAGTTGGTCTGTTGGTCAGGTTACGGTATGGTCTGTCCA
This sequence comes from Lophius americanus, assembly GCA_037951165.1. Lineage (NCBI taxonomy): Eukaryota > Metazoa > Chordata > Actinopteri > Lophiiformes > Lophiidae > Lophius > Lophius americanus. Next base: position 384,971 of record JBBDHG010000144.1, on the reverse strand, counting down.
CAGAATGACTTGAGAACTCATTGTATTATCTTGTTGGCCGGGACAATCACTCACATTTTGATGTTGATCTGGATCCATATCTATCTTTTCTTTTACTTTCTTCAAAATAACAGGACAGATCCTAATTAAACACTTTTATAATTATGTATGATAGTAATACATAATAAAAAAATCACACTCCGGAAACATTGTGAGACCAGGCCGAGGTCATGGGATGCTGGAGATGGAAGTGCAAGCAGGAGAAGAAGGGGATGACCAAAGAGGAGGTTTCTGAATGTGGTGAGAGAGGACATGCAGTTGGTGGTGGCCCAAACAAGAAGAAGAAGAAGAAGATCGGCTCATGGAAACGTCAGGCCTTGATTTTCAAACATGTTCAATGTTTAGAAGCGAAAAACCCGGATTGGTGTTGCCTGGCAACGGTAAACATTTTAGCATCTCGGGCTAACATTAGCTAGCATTCTACTGTTGGTGGAAATGGAACTGATGAGTGGATGAGTTAAAATCTCCGCTCCAGTTTTTCACTGAGAGACGGACACTTGTTTTCTCACTGCAGAGTATTCCCATCGCCGCGGCAACTGCATTTTGTTTACATCACACAGCTGCTCCCTTAGAGATCACAAGAGCCGACCCACTCGTCACCCCGATGAGTGAGAACCCTGATGAAACGCTGCAGTGTGCGATATCTCCGCAGTTATGAGTCTCGTCGTCTGTGCGTGTCAAAGATTTGATATTCGATCATCTCATGTTTGGAGCGGAGAAACTCCATTTCAAAGCCGGTTCAGTTCCTACTGCGATTCAGACTGCTGCCAACGAATAACACGGAAGACGCCCAAAACCGGAGCTCACTTCTTTTTTTCATGTCCATGCTTCCAAGTAAAATGTTGTCAGGCGAATTTTAAAGAAAATAATCTAATAATAACAAGCTTCTGTGAATTAATAACATCTAGCATCTTTATTTACCGTGAAAGGAATATAAAAAAAATGTTTAAATTCAAACGCATTTCGGGAAAATAGGGAAAACGATGACCAGATAGTCACTGTAACATATTTTGTGTGTTTTGCTGCATAGATTCGGAACTTTTTTTCTTCTGGATGTGAAAAAAACCAACAAAAAACAATAATTATTATTGTTTTTAGAAATAGTTCTTATTATTCGAAGAAGTGAGGGAGAGAAAAATGTGCATCGATTTGGATAGAAATACCGAAAAATGTGCCAAAAATGGGATTTTGGCATCAAAATACCACCTATGTCCACCAGGAGGAGCTACAGTCACACATTACACCCTTTAGCTGAGGCATAAATCAATGTTTGTTTGTTTTTTCTATAAAAATCTAATAATGTACACAGTAAAAACTTTGAAAAACAGATTATGGGTGGAGAAGAAGGAGTTGAGTTTTTTTTGCTCATTCCTAAGCATCATAAAGCCGTTTGAGTCTCTTGACGGGCCTCGGCTCGGGTTTGAACGCTAGCCTGGTGTAGAGGCTGGTTGGTCGCAGTGACGGTAGCCTCAGGTGCTTCGCCAGCTCTGACCTCTGACCTGGCTGCTAGCTGTTGTGTGTTGAAGCTGGATGTTCTCCAATGGCGGCAAAATTCAGTTTTCTGAACAGAACTGAAAATCAGAATTCCCGTCTGGGTGCCTTTCAAATAAACATTTCCATTGACTGGGTGGAGGAGCTCTTCGTCGTCTTCTGTAGGTGGGGACCAGCTTTAAGGTGCATTACTGCCCCCTACTGTGGGATTGTGGACCAGAGTAGTCTGAGCTATGAGGTCAAAGGTCACCACAGATAAGTATGAATCAGCCTCCTTCCAGCAACTGAATAGAAATGAATTTGTTATTTGACAACCTTCATTTCTTTATATCTTTATTTATATGTATGAATGGTCCAAAAACTGTTTCACGGCTCATTTTCAAAATTTATACTATTTGTTCATTTCAAAAATTTCTTCGAAAATAATACTCATTGATCTTAGTGTGAGGAAGAAGTGGATGATTTTGGAAAACTTCAGGTTTCCGCCAAAAGGGGGAGTTTTATCTCTGAAAGTTTTCCAACCAATATTTCTCGATAACTTTCCCGACTTAGTCCAAATTTGGTGCGTATGAATCAACTTGACGATAAATATCTCGAGTTTGTTATATCATACTTAAATAGTTTGGATTTTAGTCACCACTAGGGGAGCTCTTTTTACAAAACCAATTTGTAACTTCCTGTTTTAGTCCCGATTTGTGACCCGCCTCAATGAGATCAAATTTTTATTTGTTATAGTTCACGGTAATTGTTCATATTTCACTGGTTTGGCTGGTTAAGCCGGTCCTACACCGAACGATTGAGTCCGATTCACATTATATATCTTATATATGATCCTCAGGACTGCCGGGCCGTATATAATAATTGATAAGATGTCATAAAGTAGAAAGTTCAGTTTGTGGCTAATAAGAAAGGAGGAATAAGAAAAGTTCACAGCTGTCAGAGCGGCGCTATCTATAAAGTTAACACCCTATACAGTCAGAAGTCGCTTGCTTACCCACAATTCTCTCCAAGGCGTTCTAGACACCAATGAGTCCAGATACGCCGACAACTTTAAAAATAAAAAAAGAAGACGTTTGGACACAAAAGAAGGCAAGAAATAATGAAAACAGTTTGATTCTGTCTTTTTAGCATGTTGCTAACAAACACGCTTTTTTTCGTGCCTCGGAGCTTTCAAACAAAACTTTATTGACAATTGTAAATAGCGACAGGCTGTAGGAGCCGGACGGGTCGTACGGTGTGAGTCCGGCTTGAGTCCCGTTGTTTCTAAATTAAACTCCACTCCTGTCTGTATTTATCTTCATCATCGAGTCACTTTGGGATCTGATCCTAGAGCAGACTGCTGACTCCATAGAAATAGTTAGATTGAGTGACTATGGACTATCTGAGATTATTAATGAGTCACCTTTAATCTGAGGAGTTAGGGTTAGGGTTAGGGTTAGGGTTACCAGAGGGGGCTGCTTGTACAACGCAGTGGATTGGGGTCTTTTCGGGGACATACCCTTGTATTGCCCTGTTGCAACTTTGCGTTAGAGGTTTGTGTTCTAGTTCCGTCTGAGGTCCAGTCCGCCGCTCTGCAGCAGCAAACACATAAACCCTCTCTTTATTTATAGTGTGCATATATTTCCACTACTTCCAAGCGGAGAGGCGGGCGGTGTCTCCTGGCTGGTCATCTCTGTCACCGCTCCCCAAGGGGGATGATGGGTAGGACCAGGGTTATTCTGAGCCAGAGTTCAGCCCGGCCCGACTGATTGCATCGTTTCATGTCTACCCCAAATGGGGCTCATAAAGTTGCCACTCTACAAGCCCCGCCCCCTGCCAGACATCTGATAGGACAGTGTGTGTGTGTCGCGTGCACACGCCTCGCTCTGACTTATTTGTCTGCGACCTCGTGTGTGTGTGTGTGTGTGTGTGTGTGTTTGCTGATGTGTGTTTCTTCTCGTGCGCCATAATCAGCTCCAGATGATTTTGAGCGTCTGCCAGCTTCCCAGAATAGCAGCGCTGGTTTCCTCGCAGCCCTCCGACTGGCCTTGGCAAATATTTTAGCAACTCCATGTTTACCTTCACACTCCCTTCACTCTCACTCGCTCAGTGTGTTCCTCATTCCTGCAGCTCACTCTCCAAAATATTCTCTGCTTTTTTTTTTTCTTTCTTTTTTACGCCCCGCCGCTCCGCAGCACATGAGCCCGATAAATAAACTCCCGGCCTCGGCAGCCAAAAAACGGCGCGGCGGGACCGTCTTTCACGAGGAGAGCAGCTGCATCATCTGCTCTGTTTATCTCCGACAAGTTTTCTGCACATAAAATCTCAGAGGCAGCTCCAGACAGCGGGGCATTCCTCGCCGTGATTGATGACATGTTTGTCTTATTAGAGTTCTGCTGAGGCATGACTTCTCCTCCTGATGAGCGTCCAAAAGCTAAAAGCTAACAGAACCCCTCGCGCACGCCGCCGTCGGATAAGTGGTGTTTGTCCACGCGCTGCCGTCGCCAATCCCTCTCTTCCAAGGGGCTGCTAATCTCTTAATTTTTTTATTTGTCCCCCCCCCCCCCCCCTCTCTTTCTCTCCACTTTTTCTCTCTGCAGTGCCGTCCATCCAAAGGCAGGAGGCGGGGCTACTGCTGGTGCGTGGACAAATACGGGCAGCCTCTGCCCGGCTACGATGGCAGGGAGCGGGGCGAGACCCAGTGCTACAACCTGGAGAGCAAATGAGAGGACGGAGGGACGCCCAGTGGACGGAGAGAGGAGGACAGAGAAGAAGAAGAAGAGGGGAGGGAGGGGGAGAGAGAGAGAGAGAGAGAGAGAGAGAGCCTACTTTGCTCTTGCATGTAGTTTAATGTGTACGTTGGAAGGGGGCTCTGGACCTGTGACTTCAGGTCTCATTTCTGTCAGAGTTCGGGCGAGTAAGGGGGGGGAGGGGAGGGGGGGAGAGCCTCTGCGACCAGCCAAGCCCCCTGTCCATCACAGCTATCTGTCCCCGTGCTTAAGGAAGGCCTCTATCCTTTCTTTTTAAAAAACAAAAGAACAAACGGAGAGAAAAAGGAGGGAGAAAGAGAATCCTACCGTCTGCACTATTCTTTTAGAGAGAGAGAGAGAAAGGAGGGACTTCTCCATTCTGACTGTGACCCGGAAAAAAAACAAACCCCGCGCCAACACCGTTTCTAGTGTGTGTTTCTGTCTGTCTGTGAGTGTGTACCTGCGTGTGTGTGTGTGTGTGTGTGTGTGTGTGTGTGTGTGTGTGTGTGTGTGTGAGCGCCTGCGTTACACGCTCTCAGAAAAGTGTAAATACTGTACGTCACTAAGCTCAGTTTATTCACCCATGCTCCATTCAACAATGCAGAATGAAACACTCTCTGGCTCAGGGTCCATTTTGAAGTGAAGCATTATGGGATAGCAGGGCTTTGACTTCATATCCAGCATTTTGGCCACTGATGGCCCTCTTTGCTGCGTCTGGCTTTTCCCTCGCCCTGCTTCTGGGAAGGGACTGGAGGCAGATAAAGTGCCTTAAAAACAGACCCCTCCCCTCCGGAGTCCCACCCCCCCCGAAAAAAAAAACTACCTGTGAGAATCGAATACTCGTCCGCTCGGGTCCAAAGTCTTTGCTTGGATTCACAGGAGCTGCTGCGGAATCGGAGGGTCGCGCGACCTTGCATTAACAAAACCACTCCTCCACTATCATCCACTACTTCACTGTAGACGACCTTTCCCAATCTTAAAGGTGCAGTGTGTGACGTTTAGGGAGCGTTCAGGTGTATTCTATCGGTTGTAATTTTGAAATTTGCTGGCAGTTGCCACTAAATCCTACCCACAGAACCTTTAGGCATTTAGGCCCAATGTTGAATTCTGAAAATCTTCTGCGGCCCGTCCAACAACTTAAAGCTCAGAACCGGTCCCTCCTAGCAAACTTTGTAGCAGAGCTAGTCCTACGCCATCGTACCTTAAAGCAATGGTATGTCCCCAAAATGCGCCCAATCCCCTGCTTTGTACAAGTAATCCGCCCGATGAACTCCTCAAACTAAATGTATAATCTCAAAAAAGTCCATGTTAACTCAACCTAACTATTTCTATGATGTCAGCAGTCTGCTCTAGGATCAGATCCCATAGTGACCCAATAATGAAGATAAGTACAGTATGATATGAACCTGTAGACTCAACTACAAAGATCTCCTTGAGGCGGTTCATGTGAGGTAAAGCTGGACTAAACTGGAACTACCTTTCGGAAGTTTTGTCCAGAAAAAACAGCGAATCTTGCAAGAAAAGCTCCGTTTAGTGAGTATAATATGAATTATTAGAGTTATATATGATTTTACCAGATAGATCTCCTTGAATTGATTCATATGCACCAAATTTGGACTAAATCGAACCAACGGTTGAGAAAATATGGCTCAAAAACTGTGACTCTGGAGATAAAGATCCCTCTAGTCCCTCTAGTGGTGGAAATATGCAATTGATCTGTTCTTGTCACAGTTTTCATTAAAGTGTAGTTTTCTCCAGTTTATGGCGACGGTTTTCATGTTTGTATGAACAAGACGCCAACCTCAACAGAACTTTATTCCGTCCGAATCGTTGTCAAGCCCCGTAAAGGTTCTGCTTACGGGTTTCGGCGGCTTCTAAAGACTGAGCTCAGGGTTCTTGTAAGTTAAGTCCAAACCATTATGGCAGCTTTTAGTCCGGTTTCCGGTCTTTGCTAGCGGACAGAATACATAACGACACAAAGGGGAGAACCAGTGGAGCGGTGGATCATGGTGTCGCTTGTGTTGTTTCTGAACGTCCACGGTACCTGCTGTGGTTCTGCAGCAAGTTCTGGAGTTCCCCGAGTTCCTTTTTTTCAAGCTAAAGAGTATTTTCTCCTCACAAATATAGCAGGTTTCTTTTTTTTGTGCAGTATTCATTTAAGGTGCTGGTGTTCTGTTCCTGTTAGTCCGTCTCTTTGTCCACATCCATGTCCCCGGTCCAACGTATAGTCCCGGTGCTGAGTTCTAAGGGCGCTTTCACACCTGAGAGTCCAAACCAAGGGCTCCAAAAACCGTGGTTTTGGGTATTTGGTTACGTGGTCGACACTTTGATCCGGTTGGTTCTGGTTTCACAATTTGAGTTTGCAGACCGTCTAAAGAACTTTTCCTATCTCCCTGTGACTGATCGGACCTTCGACCCGCGTGCGTCTGACCTCCGTTTTTGGTCAATTTGGTGGAACAGATTCATATCGTTGACCCGCATTTTCAAGTATGCACCAATCAGCCATAACATTAAAACCACCTGTCAAATATTGTATAGGTTTTTTTTTTTAAACTTTCTATCAGAACCAGCATTTATTTGTGCTGCAGTACCTCCACATGCCCCGGACTTCTTGACCCACACATGCACCCGTGACCCGGGGTCCCTGGTTCAACAGGTGACCTCCCCTAGATCACTTTGATAGGTGCTAACCACCGCAGACCAGGAACACCCGTCAAGATCTTCAGTTCTGGAGATGTTATGACCCAGTCGTCAAGCCATTATTATTTGGACCCGTCAGTCGTAAGTCGCTCAGATCCTCATTTACTTTTTCTTCTCCTGACGCATCCAGTTCAAATAATAATATTCACTTGCTGGCTAGTACAGCATGTCAGATAATGAATGTTTGTTTTTTTACCTTACATGACCTGTCAGTGGTTCTAATGTTATGGCTATATCCCGTATGGTTTCTTTACCATCAGTTGGCATTGCTCTCCTGTCCGAAAGTCCGAACCATCGAAAATCAAATCACAGAAAACGAACCCACACATGGTTCAGTTCAGCCCGAATAACGTTGTTGCCATGGTAACGAGATGCTGGGTGTGATTGGTTATAATGTTATGGCTATATTATAAACGGCCGCTGCAGTTTTTCTTTACGCATAAGTGGAACCACCCTCCCGCCCCAACGTCCAAAAACACGCAAGTTCTTCCGCGAACCCATCCGCGGTTGAGTGTGACCCAGACCGGGACCCCAATGGTTTCCGCCGGACCCCGGTCTGGATTAGGTTCCATGCCCCGCAAGTGGAACTCGGGCTCAAACGGAAACGCCCAGCACCCATGATGCTGCTGTGAAAGCGCCTTAGAACTTTATCCCTGTCCGTGTCCAACCCACTGTCACCCCACCCGCCTCCGGTCCTCTTCCTGTCAGGGGTACAACCTGGTGTGGGCTTTTTTTCCCTTTTTTTTTTTTTTTTTGAACCCGGGACACCCGGTGTGACCGGCTGCGCCCTTCGCTTCAAGCACAAGCACTTAAAGCACTTTAGCTGCGCCGCCACCCGTCAGTGCATGCAGTTAAAGACAATTGGACCTCTCTGCGTCGGCATGCCTTTCCTCGGAGGTCATGCCAGATGAAACAGTCAGAAAACAATAATAAACCACGGAGGAGGAGGAGGAGGAGGAGGAGGAGGAGGACAAGAAAAAGCCACACCAGGACTTCTGACAGACGTTCTCCATTCAATGCAACTATTTTTTTTCTTCTTCTTCTTCTTTGTTGTTGTTGTTGTTGTTGTTGCTGTTGTTTATGTTGTCGGTTTTTTTTTGCTCGTATGGTCGGACGCCAACAAATCTCCCGCGGGTGGAATCAGCACCAGATATGCATTCACACTAAGTGGTAGGGGGGCGAGGGGGAGGAGCTTCCTGCCCGATGCTGTCCCACATCCTGTGTAAAGACTTGAAGAATGGGGAGACCGCCGACACAAAACGCCGGCCCAGTAGCTCGGTAGCAAGACCCGGCGTCGCTCCGACAGACGGCCGCCGCTCCCATCGCGCCCGTCGGCGCTGCGTCCCATCGTTCAAAGACTTGATGTGAGGGGGAGGGGCTAACCTGAACATGTCTAAGCTACACCCTCCCTTGTATTTGTGTGTCTTTTTATATATTATTATTATTATTATTATTATTATGATTATTATTTCCTGGCCAGCTGTGTGTCTGATTAGACAACATGTACAGAGCGTTTAAAAAAATAAAAAAAAAAATAAAAAAAATAATGAAAATTATTTATCTAAGAAAGAATTATAAGCTGATCCAAACAACTTATCACCGATTGCACAACAAAGTCTCTACGATTCAGTGTATTTTGGGGAATATAATCACTAATGAATGTTTGTTGTTGGGTTTTTTTGTTTGTTTGTTTTTTGGAGAAAAAGTTTTCCGACGTTTCTGTCGCTCTGCGGAGTTTTGGTTTTCCGCGACCTCTCTCCATGCACGCCTCGCCATCCCGCCTCAGTCCGTCGTAAGCGCAGAGCCAGGGTCACACTTGTGTCACTTTTTTTCTTACATTCTTTTTTTTTTTTTTCCCTTTTTTTGCTGGTCACGTTAAGAATCTCTCTGCTCACGGGTAAATAATAAATGTATTTTGTTTTTCTTTGTTGTTGTTTGTATTCCTTTGATTCATGATACGGAGCTAGAAAAAAAATCAACACAGCTAATAGTTTTCCTCTCGGAGGGAAACAAATTGTTTTTTGATTCAAAGTATCATTTGTATTTAATGTTTGTTTTTGTTTTTTTGTTTGTTTTTTTAAATAAAGGTGAACACATTTTAAGGTCTCCGATGTGTCGTCATCATTGGAGGAGAGTAACCGAGTACTTTTACTCGAGTATCTCTTTAATTGAGTTTTCATTAACGCTAACCGCTATCCCGGTACCTGCTGCCGAAACAACGCCGCCTCAGCATAATGATGCACCACCCATGATTCACCCTTGGGACAGTACAGGAGACCCCTGGATTCCTCCACCCATCAGCGAACCTTCAGAGTCCTTCAGCGCCAGACGTTTCATATTTAAAATTTCATGACTTAAAAAAAAACAAACAATATTTTACGTGTGAGAATTTTTTCTACTAAAACAAAATCCCTGATTTTTACCGAATGTTGCATGCAGTTCACCGGCGAGACACCAGGGGGGACAGAAGACGCCAGGAGACCTTCAATTCAAACATCCAAGATGGCCGCCATTCCTGAGTAGCCCACATGTGGCTAACAAAGTTACGAGATATGAAAACAAATTATCCAAATTGATGATGATTCTTCAATAAATATGAAGATTATCAACCTTTGATGGAATTTTATTATTAACATGTAGGTAAATTTGTCATTTTATTGGATTTCATTTATCACAAATTCCTTAGAATAAAATGCGCAACTGATTTCTCAAACTAAGCAGCTACGACTTTAAATGTTGAAGATATGAGTTTGTATTTAGACACTTGTATTAAACATAAAAAATGTTAAATTAATTATTTAGAGGTTAATAGCATTGTTATCTATAGAAAGAACGATATTATTCATGATAATTAATAATAGATCGTTGTAAGAAGTAAGATCGTAAATCTTCTTCCGTCGCTTAAAGGTTCAAAAAAGCGAAACAGAATATATGACGACGCGAAATTCAATAAATATAAAAGCGTTTTAAAATGATAAAACTATACCGCATCAGTTTACATTATATCACACTTTCTTACGGAGGTGAATGACCAGAACCAAATAATAAAGAGAGGAATAAGGCGCCGTTGTGGCGGGGGCATGTTTTGCACAGGCCCAAATTCCATGTAGGTGCAGCTGATGTTCTGATTCTGGCTGTGTAACGTTTCAGGAGGGGGGGCTCGGACCATAAGTACTGTTATTAAATACCGGGCCCGCCACAGGTTGTCATCGGCTGCTCCGCTTCACTCCTGCAGGAGCATAAATCTGCTCCCGCTGAAGTCCGTGGATGCGACCGGGCTCCCCTCAGTCTTGGAATGTGTCAATAAGGATGAGGCAAAGGTTCAATTTGTAAAGAATTAAAAATAAAGCCGGTGGTGCCAGGCAGGCTGGCAGTGGGCACGAGAGGTTGAGGCGAATTCCTGTGCCCGACCAAGGCAAACAAGAGAGCGGGTCAAAAGGCAGCGCTGAGCCGCGTGGCCCGGCGAGGCGTCTAAAGTTAGACAAGGACCTCCACTTTGGATCGCCATGATAACACGGCACGCAAACACACCCAATATAGCAGGATGCGGTCCAGGAGAGCGTCGACACACACTCTCACAGCGCCGCTTCATCCTATGGATGCGGCGGGGGGGGGGGGAGAGAAACGGGCCTGAGGTGAGAATGAGGCGCAGGAGAGAACATATCTGAGGTTAATGTTTTTATTAAATATATCACCTTCTTCTCTTTATTACAATTACAAAAGTGTGTACACACACACACACACACACACACACACACGCACACACACGCTCAGAGTGAGCAGTCAGTCACTTTGGATCGACTCGCATACAGAACAATACATTTCTCTCCAACAGCAGCATGTAGCCGAGTCGCGGCGGCGGCGGCGGCGGCGCTCGCTCTTTGTGGTCATGTGATGGAAGTCGGAGAACGGCAAAAACAAACCAAAAAAAAAAACAAGAAAAAAAAAACAGCATTCTTTTTTGACAGAGCAGACACTTAAATATTTCTCGGAGGTAGGTTTATGTAGAAATACCCGTGTGAGAGGCGACGCGAGGGAGGCGCCGCCTGTCATACTATCTGTAGCCCCATGGAATCATGGGAAACGTGTAGACTGAGAGTTTTGCATTGACTGGAAAAACCGAAGAAAAAAAAGGAAATTACAAACAGCGGGAGGAAGAAAAAGAAAACTCCCACAAACAACAAAATGATTAAACATTGACATTTGGTCACTCAGTGCTTTTGTTCCTCCAAATACAAAAAACAAACAAACAAACAAACAAACAAAAAAACTCCTTGAATGAGCCGGACTCAGCCGCGGAGTTCCTCAGGGCAGAGATACATATATACACTTTATACAACCGTAAAAATAAAAATAATAATAATAATAATAATAATAATAATAATAATAATAAAGCAAAACAACAACAACGATATAAATAATCACAAATACCATGAAATAAATGGAAATAAATAAGGCTAGAGAAGTAGAAGTGAAAATGCATCAATATTAAAAATCTTCTCTTCTTTTCAGAAGAACAAAAATAGATATTCTTTTCTCTTTGGGACGGGTGTTTGAAGAGGGGGGGGGGGGGGGGGGATTGGGGGGAGGGGTGCACCACGATGACAGTGTACCTGAATTAAACACCACCATGGACAATAAATAAACAGCTTTCAAAAACAAAATCAGTGGCTTGTTTTCTTCTCATTTTTCTTCTTCTTGTTCTTCTTGTTCTTCTTCTCATTTTTCTTCTTCTTCTTCTTCTCTTCCTGCATCAGTGGTTAATTTAAGGACAATCGGCGTCTGCAGGAATGTCAGTCGAACTGAGAATCTTCTTCCCGTTCCAGGAGTTCACGCACCAACACCGACCCCTCTGACCGTCCAGAGACGATTCACACTGCAGGGACAGGAGAGACGGCGCCATTAGTTTTATAATGTACTACATTAACCCTGTATTGTGTTATACTATACATACTACACTGTATTATTCATACTATACTGTATTATACTATACATACTATACTGTATTAAACTATACATACTGTACTGTGTTATACTATACATACTATACTGTATTATACTATACATACTGTACTGTGTTATACTATACATACTATACTGTATTATACTATACATACTATACTGTATTATACTATACATACTGTACTGTATTATACTATATTAACCCTGTACTGTATTATACTATACATACTATACTGTATTATACTATACATACTATACTGTATTATACTATATTAACCCTGTACTGTATTATACTATACATACTGTACTGTGTTATAATATACATACTATACTGTATTATACTATACATACTATACTGTATTATACTATACATACTATACTGTATTATACTATACATACTATACTGTATTATACTATACATACTATACTGTATTATACTATATATACTATACTGTATTATACTATACACACTATAGTGTATTATACTATATTAACCCTGTACTGTATTATACTATACATACTATACTGTATTATACTATACATACTATACTGTATTATACTATACATACTATACTGTATTATACTATACATACTATACTGTATTATTCTATATATACTATACTGTATTATACTATACATACTGTACTGTGTTATAATATACATACTATACTGTATTATACTATACATACTATACTGTATTATACTATACATACTATACTGTATTATACGATATTAACGCTGTACTGTATTATACTATATATACTATATTTTAGATACCTATACATTCTATCCTATATTATACTATTCATATATATATATATATATCCTATATCCCACAGACATACATATACACACAGACATACATACACACACACACACACACACACACACACACACACACACACACACACACACACACAAACACACACACACACACACACACGCACACACACACACAGTCTGCTGCTGACACACACCTGTTTTGGTTTGTAGAGGCCGTACTTGTCACAGTTGGGGAGGTAGAATCTGGTCAACCTGTCTCCTAACTTCTGCTGGGACTTGGCGATCTTGTCCAAAGCTCTCAACAACTCCACCTGACACGGACCCTGCAGAGAAGAAACAGGTGAGTGAACCTGCGGGAACGATCCTTCATCTGCAGCAACCAGAGCGCAGGAGAAACTTAGGAGCAGCCACCAGTGGGGCGACAGCGCCCCCTCGTGGTGCTCCCCTCCTCTTGTAACCCCCCTTACCCCCCACCCAAAAAGAAAAAAAAAAACTTTTCTGCCCACAGTGTCTCGCTGCAGCTCTTACCTGCTCCACCAGCTTCTTGCGGACGGTGACCAGTTTGGCTTTCATGCTCTCCTGAGCGTCCGCAGCAGCTCTGGGGTCGTAGGGCTTGATGAGGCCGGAGAGGTAGTGGTTGGAGCCGAGGTCCGAGATGATGGCACTGTTCTCCGTCTCAGCCTCTGGCTCTCCCTGATCTGCAGGAGGGAAGACTGGATTAATGAGGGGGTCGGGCGGTGAGGGTTTCTGCTGCAGGTGCCGGAAGCTGGAGCTCAGATGGAGAATAATGGGTGGAGGCCTTACCTTGGATCTGGGGCTCCGGGGTCGACTCCCGCTCAGTGCTCGTGGTGCACACGGCTTGGCCCCTGGTGAGGGAGTGCAGCGGCCGGGGGTCGTCGGGTCTCGGGGTGCACCTCAGTCCGGAGCCGCAGGGCGCCGTGTAGATCCCGCACAGCTCTCCAGCCGGCAGGGCGCAGGCGAGGCAGCATCCGCAGCCGGGCTCCCGCAGCACATCGGCGCATCCGGGCGCCACCGCCGGACACTGGCTCAGCTTCTCCGGTGTGCACGGGGCGCATCGGATCGGCTCTGGCCCCACCACCGGGGACCCCAGCGTCCCCGTGGTCAGCGCGGCGCACAGCACCGCGGCCACCACGACTCGCTTCAGATATAATCCAGCCATTTGCGATCAGATCGGTTCAAGTGTGGATTCCTGCTCAGTGGAAGAAACACAAAAGCTCTTTCCTGTGATGTTTTCTTTTTTTTCTTGCGTGGAGATTTGTCTAAGTGTTCGTCGCGCGCTGCCGTATTTATAGCCGGCTCCTCTGTTGCTGTTTGACGCATCGGCGTTATGAATGATTCCTGAAAAGAAGGTGTGATGATAGCCTGGGCTCTGATTGGCCCGCGTGCGTCCGGTCAGCCAGCTCATTTGAATACAACGATCACGTCAATATTTATTTTGGAACAGGCAGTGCTGTGCGGGGATCGACGCCGAGTGACGACACCGCTGTTTGATGTTTGAATCACTGAGCCCCCCCCTACTCCCCCCCCCCCCCCCCCCCCCCCCCCCCCCCCCCCCTCCCTATCCTCCCCCCTTTCTCACACTGGTGCAACAACTTCACCCCAACCACACTTTGTTTCCATGAGGAACCCCCCCCCCCCCCCCCCCCCTCCTCACTCCACTCCTCCCCCTCTTTAGCAACGACGTCCCTCCTAATCCTGCCATCGAGTTCTGCAGCCTGTTATTTGAGTAAAAGATTGACTTTATGTAACACCACTCTCACTTCACGACACTAATTACCCTTTTGAAATAACCATTGAATTCTACCATATTCTATCACACCATAAAATGATGTAATATAACATAATACACGTTATTGCATGGTTATAACACAGCAGATCGTAACATAATGAACTTAGTTATTCTATAATATAATACAATCCAATACAATAGGATTGTGTTGTAGAGTTTTGTTTATATTTTAGAGTTATATTTACCACACAGAAATAAAATATATCTTAATATACTGTTACATTGTAATAGACTATATCATTCTATACTATATTATAGTAAAAAAAGATATAATTTACCATATTATAATATAGCACCATCCTATTCTTGATACATTATACTCTAATAGTATGTTAGGATTATATTTTACTATACAATAATAAACTATATCTTAATATACTATTATAAAGTGTTAGCCTTTATCATACTAGACCATAAAAAAGACTTTTAATATTATATAAGATAGCATTCTGATATATTATAATGTCATTTTTACCATACTATTATATAATATATCCAAATACACCATAAAAAAATATAATCTAATATTACACGACTATATGTTACTATACTACCTATAATTTACTAAACTATAATATAATGTCAGGTACTACTCCATACTATAATGATATATTCTACTGTCCATATACTATATCGTTCTGTACTACATTAATATAGTATATATAATATACTACACTATGATATAATAGACTTTACAATAGTACACTTTGACTTTTTTTAGTCCATTCCTTGTAAAGTGTACGTTTTAAACTTTTTCTGGAAACTTGAAATGCATCTTAAGTCAGTGGGATGCAAAGTTATTATTGTTTCATTCAAATCTAAATGCATTTACTCTTAATACTTTCACACGGACGTGGAATCCTGCGTGTAAACAGTTGGGGGGAAATAATGGAGTAATTAGCCTGGAAGTTCAATACTTGAGTAAATGTGCTTAGTTACTGTGTGCCCCCCCTCCTCCTCCTCCTCCTCCTCCTCCTCCACCCTCCCTTTAGGAACAACGTCCCCCATTCATGACAGACCCCCATTAATTGTCCTCCTCCGCGCGCCTCTTACACAACTGTTGCGGGTAAAAGTCCTAATGAGCGCATTCTACGCGCGCCCACGCAGCACGGAGCCCACGGAGAGTTGGGACTTGACATGAGAAGGCACGTAAATGCAATCTTCTCTCTTTCTTTTTCTTTTTTTTCCCGAAACAGCAGCGCAAAGGAAGGTCAGAGTTTTTGCGCCAGTGCGTCAGGACTCAGCGGCGTGAGAGCGCGCGCTCCGAGGGCATTACGCGCGCCCTGGGGCCGCTTTGAGCTGAGTCCAGTGGTAATTACCCGTTTCCTGGGACAATAATAGACCAGAGCGGTGACATGACCACAGACACGTCCCTCTCCAGGGGCTTTGATGGTCCCCACGGAGGGCCACATGCACGTTTTCACAGCTCTCTGCAGAGCATTTGGGGTCGGTGCCGATCCCAGACCAGCCCCTCCCCATATGGGAAAATAACTAATAACACCTTTGACCCCTTTCAGTCTTCTCATATTCATGATCCGCCCCCACATCCATTACCCATCGCACCCCCACCACCCCTCACCACCACCACTTTTCTGACGCAAGGACTCCGGTGTGTGGTGGGCTCCATGCAACTGCCTCAAAGGATTGCATCATCTGTCAGCTGGTGTGACCAGTCAGCGTCGCGTGACGTTCAGAAGGCTGGTTAAATAAAGCTCTTGGTCATAATCTGATGTGGTGCTGAGGTTTTTGTGAAAAGGTGAATTCTAGCCAAGAGCACCTAATCAATTATTCAACATTTGAATTCAAAGGGAAGTTTTAGCTTCTCTAGCTAAATCTGATTTGCGTAAAGTTTTTATAACTTTGTTATAAACTTTGTCGTTCACTACAAACAGGAAATGCTTTTATTTTTTTTATAAACTTTGTCATAAACATCTCTATGTAATGGAGCCGTCAACTGATGACATCACCGCATCCGCGACTTTAGCGCTATCATCATGATATACACCAATCGCTTTGCCACATGGGGGCGGGGTCTGGTGGAGGTTGGGAGGGGAGACACGGGTTTAGGTTCTTGGAGCTGGCCGTTTTATCGACGATGGACGATGGGGTTGCGTTGATGGCGCATTGTCTGAGAGCGTTGCTTCCTCTTCCCCTGCGCTGCTGGCCTCACTAGGCGGGTAACCTAGGTCTTGCGTAGACCCGCCACGCCCTTTCTGTCTTGATGTTTGTTGGCGCCTTCCACGTTGCAGCCAGGGTGGCGTATTGCCAGGGCCCTAGCGCTGGCGGCCAGACCCGTGTCAAGTCTTCTGGGCCAAGGGGTTGAGTGGGGGGGTGTCCCTTGGGGCGCCTGGGCAATCCTGCAACGCTGTTCAGGGTACTTCCTGGCCCCTGGGGTTGTTTCTTGCACCTGTGACCCTGTGGATTCTGCATCCTGTTCTCGTGGCTTGGGGGACTGATTGGACTATCTGGCTTCTGTTGGACTCTGGACACCTGCCAATCACATCGGAACACCTACAAAATCAAATCATGTCATCTGCCCCGGAACTCTGTTGAGCACTTTATTGTGACATAAAAAAAACCATGTTGCGATCTTTAATGCTTTATTCTCTGTTTTTTAACCATCTCATTGAAGATCCATTTTCAATCATTGACTGAATCACAAGGTTTTATACAGATTTATCCCCAAAAAGTCCCCAATCCACTGCGTTGTACAAGAAAACCCCTGATTGAATGACTACATGCATCAAATTTGAACTAAAACGGACCAACTGTTGAAAAATTATGGTCCAAAAACTTTCAGCGATAGATCTCCCCTCACGTAAATATAAAACGGACCTTTCCTATAATCACTCCAGTTCTTCCCCGCTCTACGATCTACGTAGTTGTAAAATTGTGAAAAAAAGACGGAACAATCAATGATCAATGAACTAGTTTTTTTAATTTATCGCGTTTGAAAGTGCCTCGGGAGGCGTATGGTTTATCTTCAGGGGTGATGGGAAGTTCCGTTCAGAGGTTACGTAAGAAAAAATACTGTTTGTTTATTATTGTTATTGTTTTTTTTTTGTCTTTGCATCGATTTATTTCCAGTAAACCGGCTTCATGTCTGGTCTGCAGAAAAACGTCTCGTCTAATTAAAGACTGTCATCTCCTGCCAGCTCCTCATTAATCCACTTTAGAATTACAGTGAGAACATGTTTTCACAGCATCCCCCCCCCCCCCCCCCCCCCCCCCCCACCCCACCCCTGCACCCCACCCCCCCGAAAAAAGAAATAGAACTTTATTGTTTGTCTGTGACCACTGACCCACCACTGGGACAGCGAGGTCCAAGAGGAGAAATTCCTCAATAAAACATATTTAGCTTTTATGGAATGTCCCACAGGATGTCCTCATCTATCTTCTCCCTCACTGTCACTGGACGGGAACTCCACGCTGAACTCCATCCTCATCCTCATCGGCGAAACTCTCTTCCTGCCATTTACTGAGTTGTTGTGCGTTTTCTTTTCAGCGTTTGTGACACCTAAAAATACTCCATTACATCTCAGAAGCAGTGGAAATGACTTTTTACTGAACCCTTTTCCAGATTAAACGATTGCAAATATAATATATGAGCTGTAATATGCACTGACGAGCCATTACATTACAACCACTCCCAGGTGAGATCAGAATAATGTTGATTCTCTGGTTGCAGGAGAATCTGTCAGTGGCTGGGAAATATGATTTGCAAGCATTAGGATCATATGGGGATTTGGAGTGGGTCTCATATGTTGGAGCATCTCCAGAACTGCCAGGCTGGTTGGTGTGTTCCTTGTCTGCAGCAGTGAGTACCACCAATGTGGTCTAAGGAAGTACATTCCGTAATATCCCTGACTTCCATGTACTTTCTACAAATATAACCATCTCAAAGTTCTTGTTCTGAGACCGACAAGGTTTTCGATTCCAGACAAGTTTTCCTGACTGACGTTCCTATTGATTCTATTCCTTTGAAACACAAAATAACCTGTTCCAGTTTTGGTCCCGGTTCAGAACCAGCCTCGGGACCGTTCAGAGGAAGACGGATATCAGTGCTTCCTGGTTCTAATTAAGAGTTTAGCTATTTTTATGTGAATCTGTGAGTACATTTTTATTACTTAAGTCTTCTTCTATTGCCATTTCAAGCATCCTGTGGCTTTTTTTTTGGGTTGTTTTTAGCTGGGTTCTATATAAATAAAGTTTATTATCATTATTACTGTAACACAGACACGCACAGAACCGCTGGGGGATTAAAAATACAAGCCAAGCTGCTCATAATGGACGTCAGTTGAAGTTTAAATGTCCCAGCTGCGGTCACATGCTTCCTGATGTACGTCGGGCTCGGCGTGTCTCGGCTGATCCCGGTCTCTGTGAGAACATATGGACTCCCGCGCCGCTGGGAGGATGGCGGAGACCCATTATTCTGATTTGACCCGATGCTGCTGACTGAAAAAGGACTCTGAGTAGCCGGCGTGCGACCTCCTCATGCTATGGCTGACTGGCTGCGGAGCTCATCATGGGACCGTCTGTGTGATTAGCGAGGTTGATGTAAAGACGGAGAGACGTGGGATTAAGGATTCTCATGCAAGGGAAAGACGTTCGGTAGCTGATGGGTTCTGGGAGTTCTCCCGGGCGCGGCCAGATCAGAGGGGCAGGGTCGTCAAACAGAGCCGAGTTATCTCAGGTCAAGGACAGACCTGCTTTTTCCAAAAAACACACACATGCACACACAGTCGGGATCCCTCACATGATAAGCGGGAATTTTCCATCTCCTTCAGATGTCACATGACGCAGATCAAACGGCGCCCGGCGTTGAACGTCCCAGGCCTGGAATGTATACCTTTGACAGGAGCCCGGGAAAAACAGTCATGCTGTCTCGGGATCTGCTCACACCCACGCACACACACAAACACACTTACGGGGATTCATACCTTGCCCCCTCGGAGGGCGTCAGAAGGGCGGGAAGAGGCGGCCGGGGGGGGGGGGGGGGGGGGGGGGGGGGGGAACTACGACAGACGAGCTCAGAAAAAACAGGCTTGTTTGAAGTCACACCCGCAGAAAGAATGCACACCTGTGTGAATAGTACACCCAGAGGGGCTCTGGGGTCAATGTGTCATCAGGACACATCATCATCGTCACTCTCAGGAGGGAGAAGCAGCCGTGAGTCAGGTGCATTAAAGAAAGTCGTTATCTAGCGTCTCTTACCACAACCTAGTTTCATGTGGGCGTTTTAAACGCTGCACATGACAGAGCTTTAATTTTTCCAAAGCGTAGACCCCCCAGGAACGGCGCTCTTGGTCTCCCGTCATCAGAATTGCACGTCATTGGCAGAACCCAGAAGTTGCGGCTTCATTCTTCATTCTGTATAATCCCAGCGGAAGCATAATGGCGGTCCCCACTTCTGAGACGGCAGCGGAGGTAGTAAACAGATATGGAAGAGCCGCGTGTGTGAAGGTGAGACAGAAAGGCGGCACTGATTTGACGACATACTAGGTGGACATACTAAGTTCTGTCGGAAAGCATTAACATATAAGTTCACATTTGGATTTAACATTGAGACGTAACATTAATATTTAACATTTAGACATTTAGGCATGCGCTACTTTACAAATGGCGCCACATATTTCTCTGCTGCGTTTTTACCTTTTGTAGCTGTTCTTCATAAAATAAATATGAACTCTATAATTAAACTTCCAAAGAATTTCCGTTAGAATAATAATTAAAGCTGGTTACAGCAAATCTACAAATTCATTTCTCAGAACTTCTTACATCTACAGAATTTAGAGATTTTGAACAAACGCCTTCCTGTTTGTTCTCAAACGAAGTTCAAATTACAAAAAAGGTAACTATAATTTAAGAGGGTTGTTTAATTTTTTTATTTGAAACAGGTAAAGGTTAAAATGGATGAAAAACACAAATGTTGATGTTTCAGTTTTTGGGGGTTGAACTGTGAAAGTTTAACCCTTTGATGTCCTCAACATATAAGAAATACTTTGGAAAAAATACTATTTTGCATATTTTGTTTATATGGGGGATTTTTTTTTATTTGATCTCTTAGACACTTTAGAAAAAATGTCTTATCAAGTATTTTTTAAACCTCAAGAAAATTGACTTAATGCATGAAAATTATTCCTGCTGACGTTTTCTTTTTCTTTTTTGGATTAAATTAGCCCAACGTATTATTAAAGCATGTCTTCAGATCAAGTAAGTAGATCACTTAAAAAAATCAAATAGGGTTTTCTCTTAGCCATGATAATAGGAATGGAGGTGAAGTGGTGTCCCCCAGGGCTCCATCCTCCACCCCTTACTCTTTAGCACATAAACGTTTACACTGGGTCACATTATAAATAAGTTCAGGGATTATGATGTAACGTGATTAGATTGTTGGATAATTGAGGATTATGTATTCTATAGTATAATTAGTATAATGTACTCATATATTCTTTTCCCTCTTTGTTGCAGGTGTTTTGGGTTAATCTCATTGGTCGGTATAGGATCGGCAAAAATATTTTTATTTGTTTCTTAACATGTTTCTAACTGAAATAAATTCTATTCATTCATTCTAGATTCACTCCAAGTTGCATCAGACACAACGCAGACGGCGGTTGGTCGCGTGTCGGAGCTTGTGCATCTTCCTCATACTGAGAGCCGTTTTTTTTTTTTTTTAATAGCTGGGAGGCTTCGGCTTTTTTTTTCAGTTTAAAAAAAAAAAAGAAGAAAAGATTTTAAATATAATTCATGTCGTCTGTTCTAATCAGTCTGGGATCTGTGGGTGAGTCACATGTTGGTAGGAACCTTCACCTGGATCTCCAGAGGAATGGGTTGAG
The DNA here is from genome assembly GCA_037951165.1 of Lophius americanus. Classification (NCBI taxonomy): domain Eukaryota; kingdom Metazoa; phylum Chordata; class Actinopteri; order Lophiiformes; family Lophiidae; genus Lophius; species Lophius americanus. The sequence goes on along the minus strand of JBBDHG010000144.1, from coordinate 363,621 downwards.
TGGATTATGACTAAATTCTTATCTCCCATCATGAGTGACAGGCTGATGGAGAACAGGTTCCGTCTGATCGTTCAGTTTTGTTTCCGGGGAATTAGAACAAAAACTCTCCCGGCCCGCCCTTGACTCATGATTTCCTTTTCCTCGTCTTTCCCCATACGTCCTCCACACTCCCTTCATCTCTCAGTGGTGTGTGTGTGTGTGTGTGTGTGTGAGTGTGAGTGTGAGTGTAGGTATTTGGGGGCGTGGCCACACACACCTGTCTCCCAGCAAATCTCCACACTGTCATCAGTCAACTCCATCCCTCCTCCAACCGCCGCCAGATTATTATTCTCTCTTTTTTTTTTTACTTTTCTTTTTTTAAAATTTCTATTAGGTTCATTATTTAGTAGCGTGATTACAAAAAAAATAACATTGAATTTGATTTTCTCTTTTTTCTTTAATGTCGAGCAACACAGTAAAAGAAGTCAAAAGTAAAATTGAAGAAAATCTACCTTCAAAATAAAAGGAAGTTTTAGATTGAAATAAGAATAAGAATAATAAAAGAAGAAGTGCAAATTTTCTTGGTAAGTTTCCTGGAAATAAGATGTGACATTTCAATAAAAGGCATTTTAACTAATATAGTGAACTATATTTCACTAGAATTGAGAGTTTTGTGTTGTAGAAAGAAAAAAAAAACAGTAATGCTAATGCTTGTGTAGCTTTGTGTTAGCATATGTCAGGTAGTGCTACTTTTCCAGATTGTTCCAGCATCCATTACGTTCTTGAAATAAGATTAGAAAGTGCTATTTAAGCATTTTGAGAGGAAATATCTCTTTAGGTCAGCTGGAAATATTCATGTTGAGCATGTAAGACGTTTTTTTTTTAAGATTTCTTGTTATAAAAAGAAAGTCAGGAATATATTCTCTTAAAATCGAATCCCTATTTCTCAATAGAGATCAAACAGACTTTTGAGTTATTCCCGTATAATCCCACCAGGAACTGAATTGACCCACCCTTCGGCGGTTATAATGTTATGGCGATTGCGTATGGAACATGTTAGCTAACTATTTCAAGTGCTGCATCTGCCTGTGATCACAGAACTTTCTCCCGCCCTCCCATCGGCACAGGGGCGAGCGGATGACTGAACTTCTGCTGCAGCCTTCGATCGGATCATCTCCTAGACTACGTGATGTTTACCACGTTTGTTGTGCGCAGTTTCCATTTTCGTTGGAGCGTTTGAAGAAAGAGAAAAAAGTCCATTTTTCTGACCAGAAACCATGTGTGCTGAGGTGGACCGTATAATCGATAGCCGGGGACGAGGCGCCAAATGGATCCACACAAAGGTCAGAAATAAACGTTTAATTAATGCTTTTCGTGAGGGACTGATCCTCTCATCGGCTTTTAGAGACCACCTCCAGAAACAGCAATAATCAATCAAACCCGGTGACTAATGCAGCAGCAGGAACCTCATGACTCCGTTCAGGGTGAGTCATCAGGTCGGCAGCGATTAGCCCTGATGGAAAGTAACATTCACTCCAGTACTTTCTTTGATTGTTTTCATTTTTGACCGCTTTTGTCTTCTTTCAGTCTCTCAACGTCACTGGGACATCGGTCATCGGTCGGAGCGTTGACTCCGTCTATCCGATAACGCTGGCGACTTGGCAGATCTTCCTCAGCAGGATATTCCAGACGTCACCCTCCCCGCTAACACTTTCCAGCTTATCGCGGGTGATCCAAGATGTTCCCCGGTTCAGATGGGAGTTCTGGTTCCACCTCAGGGTGTCATCGCGGATGGAAATGTCGGGTAAAACTTTCAAAGGGAGGCGACCGATAAACGCCTCCACTGAGGCAAAGGTGAAATGGTTCCAATCCCACCTCAAATATAAGTATAGAAATGATGAATGCAGTGGGCTGCTCTATATCGTCGTACTGGAGTAACGTCAAAACGCGACATCGTTATGATCGTGCAGGTGTGATGTTGGTGGAACAGGTGTGGTGTTGTTTGAACATGTCTGCTGTTGAGCGGAACAGGTGTGGTGCTGGTGGAACAGGTGTGCTGCTGGTGGAACAGGTGTGTTGCTGGTTGAACAGGTGTGCTGCTGGTGGAACAGGTGTGTTGTTGCACGGAACAGGTGTGTTGCTGGTTGAACAGGTGTGCTGCTGGTTGAACAGGTGTGTTGTTGGTGGAACAGGTGTGTTGTTCCTTGTTGGAGGTCGTCAGGAAACGATACCTTTTTTGTACGTATGTTCTTCAATTGCTACAACGTCGGTTTTCTATTTAGTCGCGCGCTATTGAATGAATAAACGACTATATAAGGTACCCCAATTTACCAGGTTATTTATCTTGAAATAAGTGAAAACATCTGGAACTTGTTCTAGAACAAGAACAATTTTCATTTGGTGAGATTACTTGAAACGAGACCAAAATCCTTTCAGATAAAGGAGATCGTTGACTATCGGTTGTTTAGTTACTCCATCCATTAACAACAACTACTTGTTCAGTTAACGGTCACAGTGGGGGGGCTAACATTTAGAGACACCAGGATGGAACCCACTCAAATATGGTCGGAACATTCAAAGTCCACTCAGAGCCGCTCCGAGTTTGGGCCCTCAAGGTTTGGACTTTCACGGCTCCTCCACGAGACGTTGCTCCCAGAAATCCTTCTCCTATGAGCATCCATGCTTGTTTGTTATCAACACAGCGTTTAATAAGCATTAATAAGCATTAATAAGCATTAATAAGCATTAATAAGCATTAATAAGCATTCATTAAGTCATTACGTTGGGATTACAAAGTTTATAACTGAAAAGAAGCTTTTCATGGGACATGCTAACGGGTCCGTGAGGGAAACCAGGGATTGGACAGCCTGGTTCTAGAGTGACCTGAGTGAACCGAGTACTTCAGACTGATGCTCTGGTGCAGCTGGGAGTTCTGGGCTGCTGTCTCCGGTCCCAGGACACGTCAGTGGCGTGCTCTGGCTAACCAGCCTCCTGTCCCAGGGCTGAGAATCAGCGGCCAGGAATGTGATGTGAGTGGGCACAATGACGCTAATCCCCAGCAAAGTTGTTCTTTTTCTTCTCCTCTCCTTCTCACAAGATTTCCTTAATCGGATAATCCATGTCTTATTAAACAGGCAACGCAGATCAGGGATTGAGGTCTGGGAGAAAAACATTGACACAGAGCTGGGGTCATTTGTGGCGAAGGAGTCTCGGGACGCTGACCGCTTTAATATCGTGGATGAGGGGGGCCGGGGGCGGGCGTGTATTTATTCATTAGACCGAGGTGTCTTTCTTGGCGTGTTGTAGGACGGCTCCCGTGTGTGTGTGGCTGAGTGTGTGGTTCGTTGTGGTACCGAATATGTTTGTGAGCTTGTGATTGTACACTTGTGTGTGGGAAACCCAGGAAATCCAGTCTCCCATGCGCCAGCATCCATTGTGTTCAGTTTCCTCCTCTCTCTCTCTCTCTCTCTCTCTCTCTCTCTCTCTTTCTCTCGCTCTCTGAGTGTGTGTGTGTGTGTGTGTATGTCTGTGTGTGTGTGTGTACGTGTGTTTAGATGCAGTGCTTCCCCTCGCGGCTCTAATGAGAAGTAGGAGGAGTCTCATCCAGAGGATTGCACTTGGCAAAGTTGACTGGAAACAATCTCCTGAATGGGTCAGGGGAGCCGTGTCGGTAGGATTGACCATTGTTGTGTCCCCGGGCGAGCGAGCGAGTGTTCCATCCAAACTCACTATTACCTTCCGTCCCCTTTCCTTCCATCGTAGGTGTGTGTGTGTGCGCGGGAGAAGCGTTTCCTCACTTCCAGTGGAACAGCCAGTCCAGAACATCCACACCAAACAATGCACAGCAGTAAATAAAGGCAGACACTCCACAGACGGCGTGGAAGAGCTTCGTGGTGCCGACCGGGTCCGCTGGCTCCTCTCACAACTTCATTGTTCCCATGAGAGGAAGATAATTATGCAGCGCTGACCTACAGTTAAAATTAAGTTTATTTTTATCACTGAGTGTTCCTTTCTGCGCTACAGTTGCTTTACAGCAAGAAGGTCCAGGGATCAAGTCCGAGTCTGGACCAGGAACCAGCCCACTCGACTTTAACCGTGTTTTTTTATCTTTATTTGTGTGAATAGACATTTCAGCCAGGAGAGACGGGTAACAAAGTGGAAGATGAATGTTTATTACAGCAGATGATCTGTGATTATTAGTCTGACAGAAAGACTTTAGTGCTCAGACTAAAGACCCTCTGGAGTCTGGATACTGGCGGTGGTGGCTGACGACTCTGCTGAGGCTGATGGGTGTGTGATTGCTGGTGCTGAAAGTCCAGAATGATTGGACTGATGTGAATGGATTAATCAGCCCGGCAGATATTAATGTCGGCCCAGACCATCAAGCATGCGACTGAGACCGAGTGTCCAAGGAGATGATCTTCTGACCAAACTTTCCATAGATCTCCATTACATATATTTTACAGAGCCGCCGGGTCTTTGGGCACCAGAATCGGAAAACAAGGCCCTGTTCCGAGATTAGCTCCATCTGAGAATCTGTGAGAAGTTTCGATGTTCTTTCTGTGTTTTTTTCCGGGTACTACGGTTTCAACCCACAGTACAAAAACTTGTAAAACCTGGGAACACCTCAGGGTGAGCCGAGACGAGCTGGGCGAGTGTTGCTGGTGGGAGGGACACATGGAACGTATGAATGCGAGCCTGAATGGTGGTCTGTCTGAATGTAACGGTACTGTGATGAACCGGAACCAAAAAACCTGCTTCTCACAGGATCCAGCCCAATTAGGAGGAAAAACAGGAGTTTTTTTTTTTTAGTTTAAAAAAAAATATCTTTAATTAACAGACAAAAATACAATAACAAGACTACGCAAAAATTTAAAAATAACTTTATAATAAAGAAAAATAAACTTTTCATTTCAGACAGAGGGATCTTCATTATGCAGTAAAAAAAAAAAAAATGAAGCAAAAATATAAAAACAATTGGGGACCAAAATAATCTGCCATCAGAACAGGGATTCCTTATAAAACAAGTAAAATATCTCACCTCAAAGAACTTTATATGTATATATATGTATATAAAATATGCATTTATGGCCGATACAATGAGATACAATGAGAAATATTTAGGAATTATTTTCTCAATTCTTAGGAAAATGTTTTTAAAATAAGCTAAATCTAGTAATATACTCTTTAAACAAGGATTAATGTTGTTAATATTACTTAGAACAATCCAAAGGAAGGATTTAAGAATTATATTCACAAGATTTAGAAAAGAAATAAAAGGAATTTCTACTTTTTTTCTACTTTTTTCTACTTTTTTAATACTTTTTTTCTACTTTTTTCTACTTTTTTCTACTTTCAAGAACTAAATTACTCAGAAACAGGATTAAAAAAAAGAAATCTTAACCTTTTTAATCTCAACATCTAGAAAAAAAAGCTATTTGATTGATATTTCACTTTTTAATTTGGTTGTATTAAATTGCATATTTCTGTTTAGAAAGGCATCACATGGTTAAATAGGCCAACAACACCCCCCCCCCCCCCCCCCCCCACACACACACACACACACACACACACAAAAACAACCAAATCTAGTTATTGGACTTTCTTTTTAATAGCCCTGGTTAATTCATCAACCTCCTATGACCTGTTGTGTCCCCCAGGGCTCCACCCTTAGCCCCTTTCTGTTTGACATATACAAGCTGCCACTGGGTCACATAATACAGATTAAACAGATTCAGTCACATCTTTCAATAATAAATATTGACATGAAATGTGCTCAACCAATCAGATGAGCAGAACATCAAAGGGGTTCATAAGAGGATTACCGAACAAAACCCTTGAAGTCAACCAAAACGCCCGAACAAACGGAGAAACCAGAAACTGTGTGGTGAGAATAAACACCTCGTCAGACAAAAATAGGCATATATTATTTATTTTAAGATATTTGTGAAGTTTTGCGCCGCTGCATCGCCGAATAAAAGATTTTCAGGTGAAAACTATGAAATCTCACTAGGGCCCAGTTGAAAAAGAAAAAATTGCTGTGGGAAATAAATCCATCAAAATAAGAGAGATAAATATCTTGAATCCCAACAAACTCTTTGGGTCGGTGAATTCTTAGCGGGGCTAATCGAAAAACATGGACTTTGGGTGATGCAACAGGAGATGTGTGTCTGTAGGTCATAATATTATGACGCCCGACGTGTTTTTCACCCGAGCTTATCAGTGTAGCGCAGGTCACGTTGTGCCGCTCTGTTTTTTTCACCATGGTTATTATGACTTTTTCTTTTTCCTTTTTTTCGCGGCCGGAGCGTTTTATCTCACCTCGTCACATTCCATCCGACCTGCAGAGGAGACCAAACATGAAGCCGCGTCAGAGGGAGGCCAGTGGAGGGTCACCACTGTTCTTACACAACACCGAGCAGGGTTCACTGACCCGGGGCGTGTCGGCGCTGATGGGCTCGCAGCGGGGACATGAGCAGAACACAACACGCTAAAGCTGGGGAAATCCTTGACGGGAAACAATGTTTGCGGGAGGATGTTTTTTTTTTTTTCTTTCTTCCCAGCTAATCAGAGGCTAGCTGCTGTTTTTTTTGGAGACCTCGAAGAAATGTTTCACAACAGAGCAGAAGCGTTGTTGTGGCTCTGGCCCACTTGGAAGAACATTCTTATTTTTCGTACACTGAAAACATCTGTCAGCTAATTTATTCGTGCACGTGGTTCGAAAAGAATGTCGGGAAGAATCCTTTCAGGATGAAGGTGTGTCGGATTTTTTGAGCCTATAGCGGTTTTAACCCTTTTGCCTGGGCAAAAAAATTTTTTTCTATCCTAATGTTTCGATTTTTGATGATTTCGGTTGAATTAATGCGATTGGCGTCAGTTTTGCAAACGTTGCATTTGGGGGGAACTTTGGAATGTTAATCCAGAATATCCTATAAACAGTCATAATCCAGAATAAGTCAAACAATAAAAACATAAATGTATTTATTTACAAGTGTATTTGTGTCCAATGGATGAAGCTTATCCGGGATTTGATCAGAAAATGTAAAAAAAAAAACTATATTCAATAGGCAATACTCAATTAAATCAAGTATTTATAACTTTAATTCATAAATTGGACTCAAAAAACACTTAATTTAATCGAGGTTAGAATTTTGTTGTTAAGTTCATCAACATTTTTCTTTTTAAAGTTCATGATGATACTTCAAAAGCATTAAAAAAAATAGGTTCGGATATTGTTTGCATCTTTTTCCAAAAAGTTACTTTTTCATGGTTGTACCTTAAAATAAATAAATAAATAAATAACTAAAATAAAACAAAAACTTTTGTTTTACTCGTGATTTGGACGAATACTACACCGTTCAAAAAGAGAACTTTCACTGGTGACACAATTAAAATATGAATTCTTTACTTAAATTTTAGACTCATTAATTTTGTGTAACCAGTGAACAAATTAAAAAAAAAAAAAAATTTTATAGTGTATTTGGGTTATGATGTTTACATGAACACAGATAACTCTAATTCTTTATATTCCTGCATAAACCATAAATACTAATATCCCGGTTAGTGATAAAAATGTTCTATTTCCATCTCTAATATTAATCACCCTGCAATTGAATCTGTCTAATTATAGAAAAGTCAGAGTTATTATGGAATCCTAATCGCCACTACGTCCGTCCGAGGTTCTTCTTGTCGACACAGTTACTCAAAAAGTCTTTCATTGATCATTTTAAAAAGATTTTAGTGCGAGGAGAAACTGGTTTAATTTTTTTGAATGGTCAGTTACATATTTCCACCACCGGAGGGAGTCTAAGTTCAAAATCACAGTTTCTGGGCCAGAATTTTCTCAACCGTCGGTCTGAATTGGTCCAAAATTGTTGCAGATGTATCGAATCTAAGAGAATTATTTTGTTTTTTATCAAATATTTCTCTAAGTATTTATATTATACTCATTAGGGGGAGATTTTAGGGATACATCTTTGAATAAGTACAATAAGTAATATGTTTTTTTTGTGTGTACTTACGGCTGAAAGTTAAAATATTCTTTTTAATGTGATATTAAGGATTTTGGTGTTATGGGGATAAATTGACAAATGGAGGATCGTACTTATCGTTCAGAACCGGACCGACCACCTGTAGTGTGCGTGTGACTGTGCATGTGTGTTTGTGCGTGTGTGGGTGTGTATTTGTGTGCGTGTGTATGTGTATGGTGTGTGTGAGAGTGTGTTTGTGTGAGTGTGTGTCTGATGAGTGTATGTGTATGAAGTGTTTGAGAGTATGTGTGGGTGTAAGAGTGCGTGCGTGTGTGTATGTATATTGTGTGTGTGTGTGTGCGTCTGAGTGTGTGTGTGTGCATGGATGTGTGTGAGTGTATGTGTTTCTGAGTGTATGTGTGTGTTTTCATGTGTGCATGTATTTTTGCATGTCTGCGTGTATGTATGTGTATGGTGTGTGTGAGAGTGTGTGTGTGCATGGTTGTGTGCGTGTATTTGTGTGTGTGTGCATATGTGTTTGTGTGTGTGTGCATATGTGTTTGTGTGTCTGTATTTGTGTGCGTGCGTGTGTGTGTGTCAGAGTATGTGTGGGTGCAAGAGTGTGTTTGTGTTTGTTTGTGTGTCTGAATGTGTATGTGTGTGCATGGATGTGTGTGTGAGTGTGTGTTTCTGAGTGTATGTGTGTGCGTGTCTGAGTATATGTGTGTGCATGTATCTGTTTGTGTCTGCGTGTGTGTATGTGTATGGTGTGTGTGAAAGTGTCTGTGTGCATGGCTGTCCGTGTGTGTGTTCATGTGTGTGTCTGAGTGTATGTGTATGTATGAGTATGCTTATGTGTGTGTATGAGTATGTGTGTGTATGAGTATGTGTGTGTATGAGTATGTGTATGTATGAGTATGCTTATGTGTGTGTATGAGTATGTGTGTGTATGAGTATGTGTGTGTATGAGAATGTGTGTGTGTGTGTGTGTGTGTTTGTGTGTGTGTGTGTGTGTGTGTGTGTGTGTGTGTGTATGTGTGTGTGTGTGTGTGTGTGCATGGCTGTCCGTGTGTGTGTTCATTTGTGTGTATGTATGAGTATGTGTATGTATGAGTATGTGTGTGTATGAGAATGTGTGTGTGTGTGTGTGTGTGTGTGTGTGTGTGTGTGTGTGTGTGTGTGTGTGTGTGTGTGTGTGTGTGTGTGTGTGTGTGTGTGTGTGTGTGTGTGTGTGTGTGTGTGTGTGTGTGTAACCAGATTAAAGGCTTAAAATCCTAAAGCTAAATGAACATTTAATGTTATTGGGACGGATAACATCCAATGAATAAAAACAAAAGGTGTCAAATAAGAACCTGTTCTATGTTATAGAGTATAAATCTCAGGGAGGATTGGAGTAGGAGGGTTAAAGGTGGAGTAGAAGGTGGAGTAAACAGTCGGACAGGTGAAGACCCAGAACCTCCCGTACCGTTTGGTCATCAAACCGGCTGAAGTTGTTTCCAGTCCGCTGCTGCGGGCCGACGGCCGTGAACATCCAGCAGTCATGAGATCATGAAGCAGTCATGAGTTCCTCATTGAGTCAGCAGCTGTAAATGTTTCTGAGCCGTCGATTAAGGGCTTTCACTACAATCCTTCCTCAACCCTCTCAGATTAGTCCCGATCCAATCCTTACCTGGATTAAATAGATTACAGCAAACCAAAAATAGTCCGCCTGATTAACGTGTGCTGGTAGTTAACTGAACCCAATGATCAAGACCATTTTATCCATCCATGCATTTGTTCACTCGTCCATGCATCCATCCATCCATCCATCCATCCATCCATCCATCCATCCATCCATCCATCCATCCATCCATTCATTCATTCATTCATTCATTCATTCATTCATTCATTCAATCATTCATTCATTCATTCATTCATCCATTCAACCAGCCATCTTCATCAATCCATTCGTCCACCTGTCAAAGCATCCATCCATGCATCCATCCATCCAATCATTCTTTCATCCGATCATCCATCCATCCATCCATCCATTCATTCATCCGATTATCCATCCATTCATTCATTCATCAATCCATCCATTTATCTATCCATTCACCCATCCATTCGTTCATTCATCCATACATCCATCCATCCAATCATTCTTTCATCCGATCATCCATCCATCCATCCATCCATCCATCCATTCATTCATTCATTCATTCATTCATTCATTCATTCATTCATTCATCCATCAATCGATCCATTTATTATCCATTCATTCATTCATCCATCAATCCATCCATTTATCTATCCATTCACCCATCCATTCATTCATCCATCCATCCATTCATTCATTCATTCATCCATCAATCAATTCATCCATTCTTCCATCCATCCATCCATCTAGCTATCTATCTATCCATCCAGCCATCCATCCATTTATCTATCCATCCATCCATTCGTTCATTCATCCATTCAACCAGCCATCTTCATCAATCCATTCACCCAACCATCTTCATCAATCCATTCACCCAACCATCTTCATCAATCCATTCACCCAACCATCTTCATCAATCCATTCACCCAACCATCTTCATCAATCCATTCGTCCACCTGTCAAAGCATCCATCCATCCAATCATTCATTCATCTGACTATCGATTTGTTCTTCGATGCCTGTTGTGTTTTCTAACATATTCACCGTTGTACATTAACATCCGCCTCCCCAACTTCCTCTAGCCCTCGCAAATCCGTCAGCCTCAGCAGGGTCATCAGCCGCCACCACCAGTATCCAGACTCTAACGCATAGATATTCCATCCTGCTTTCTGACAGACTCATTATCACACATCCTCTGTTGTAATTCATCAAATTCATCTTTTCCTCCTTTCCTGTCTCCTCTGATTGAATGGCCTTTATGGTCACGGCGCGTTACTTGCAGCAGTAACGCATGAAGACCCCCGGTGACAGTCGCCTTCCTCACGCCAACAAGTAACAGCTTCAGCCTCTCAGGTGAACTCTTGCACCAAGCTTGTTTTGTCACCTGCAGACAGGTGTGACAAAACAACATGGCTCCACTCAGTCCATCTGCATCTCAAGGATACTTCAAACCAACATCTAATTCAGCCCCCCGCCCCCCGCCCCCGGACCCCCGACCCCGGACCGATTCACAACCACCCACAATTTTGAAGTTTGTTATGCTAATGAACCAGAAAATGAAGACACCTGTGTCTCCAACAACGCTAGCGACCCATCATCGTGCAGGTCGGTCAGCAGTGCACATGTGACCTAAATCCCTCCCCCCAACCCCCAACCCCCAACCCCCACCCCCACACCACCAGTGAGTCGGTCCTCTTGGTTAAGATTTAAAACTTCGGTCCGTTCGCCTCTGATTCGGACTTTGGAGGAGAATGTTTTTTGGTCTCATCTCTTTCATGTCCCTCGTCATGGGTGTTGCCTCGTCTTAGTCATGGAAAAAAAAAGAAGAAGAAGAAGGTCATGGATGAACTTCAAAAATCAACACAACTGGCTCCAGGAGGGAGTCGACGTCTGCGAGGCCCCGCGGCGCATCAGAGCGTTTATGACCGTAAATTTTCGCCGGCTTGGCCAATTCCATCCCTTCAGGAAAACTATGCAGACTCTTCGCGGACCTCCCCCCGTTTAAATCACATTACTGCCGGGATCGGTATGGGATGAGTTCTATTGAGTTATGGATAATCAAGAAGGTCACGCTTGCTCTCGTCTTTTTGTGTCGTTTGGTTTGGCTCCTCCCAAACGGCAATCAATCAAATTTGGAGGGAACCTGGATCGGCTTTTCTTTTTCTTTTTTTCTTCTGTCGTTTCTCTTACCATTTATCCATTTATTTGTCTTTGTGGACAGAATTACTTTTATTATTCTGGTCATTTATGTATTTATTTATTTATGTATTTATTTGCTGACCCCACCAATAACAGCTTCGGTCAGTCAGTTATGATATGGAGACCTCTATTAGGTTAGTCGAATAATTGGGTTAATGTTTAATTGCATTAAACAGGACCGTTTGGGTCCCGGTGGTGGAATGTGGGTCCGATGCGACCATTGACCCTCCGGTCAATCAGTCGGCCTCCAGCGCCCAGCCGGGCTTCATCTCACTGGACTCTACGGACCTTTTGTTGCAGACTTTTTTGTGAAGTTTGTGTTGGACAAATATGCTTGCTTTGTCAACCGCATCTTCCTCCGCCATACCAACCAACTGCATGTCCTCTCTCACCACATCTAGAAACCTCCCCTTCTTCTCCTGCCCGGAAGCTCCATCTCCAACATCCTTCTACCAGTAGATCCACTATCCCTCCTCCTCACAGGTCCAAACCATCTCAATCTGTCCTCTCTGACTTTGTCTCCAGGACGTCTAACCAGGACTGTCCCTCTGATGTCTCCTTTCTAATCCTGTCCTTCCTCCTCACTCCCAGAGAACATCTGAACATCTTCATCTCTGCCTCCTGTCTTCTGGTCAGAGCCGCCATCTCTAAATCATCCAGCAGAGGTGCTCTCACCTCCATCTAGGAAAACTTTCCCTTCACCTCTGATGCTGATCTTCTATCACAGATAAGTTCTCACACTCTTCTCCACCCACTCCACCCTGCCTGCACTCAATTCTTCAGCTCTTTTCCAACTCCTGAACCCAAGTATTTAAACTCCTGCTCCTTCATCCTCACCGTTCCTCCTGCCTCCCTTTCATTCACACACATGTGTTCTGTCTCGCTGCCACTGGCCTTCATTCCTCTTCTCTCCACAATACCTCCACCTCTCCAGGTTTTACTCCACCTGCTTCCTGCTCTCCCTACAGATCACAATGTCCTCTTCCAAACATCATAGTCCATGGAGACTCCTTCAAGAACTCTTTCTGTCGGTCTGTCCATCACAATAGTGAACCAGAAGGGGCCCAGAGTCAATCCTTGATGCAGTCCCACCTCCACCCAGAAGCTTTCTGTCACTTCTACTGGCACACCCCACCACAGTCATATTGCTCTCATGCATATCCTGTACCCCTCTAACATACGTCCTCATGCAGCCCCTCCCTCGGCGCTCTGTTCTAGACTTTCTCTACTCCTTCTGACCTTCTCTATTCTTCTCCATCAGCATCTCAAAGCAAACATCTCCTCCTCAGTTCTCTTTCTTGGTATGAAACCATATCACCGCTCACAGATTCTCACCTCACATCTTAACCCACTTTCCCCAACTCTTTCCCAGATCTTCACCGTGTGGATCATAAGCTTTTTATCTGTATCTGCTGCAGCTCCGAACGTCAGCCTTCTTCTTGAAGATCAGCGTCGATACATCGCTCCTTCCTTCCTCAGGCGTCATCTCACTCTCCAAGATAGTGTTGAACCATCTGGTTGAATACTCCACTGCCCTCTCACTGACTCACCCTCATACCTCCACTGGTATGTCATCAGGACCCACCGCCTTTCCATTCTTCGTGTCCTTGATGTCGGCCAAAATAAATTAAGAAGGTCCTTTTCGACATCTTGCAATGTTGAAAAAATGTGATAAGATGATCCAGAATCCACCTCATCCTCAATTCACTTTTCCTTGAACCCGAGTTCCAGCCTTACACAACATTTAGTGAAAATCCGATGACATCGGCAACTCCTGATTATAACAGTTATGACATATGACCTCATAACAAAGACATCATGTTCGGTATTCAAACTGA